>BGPR01038663.1:0-14618 GCA_013235015.1 Araneus ventricosus | reverse complement strand
AAAACAGCTCAGCGTCTGCATATTTTAATACTTCCGTTCCTCAAACAGTTTCTGCATTTTAATTTCCACTTGGAGGAGTTAAAAGTTGAGTTTATTCGATTCTCCTGTTGATACAACTCAACCCTACAGGGAGAAATCACCGCTCGGATAGAAATGAAAGTTCTTCTTTTAATCTCTCCCTCTTTAAAGTATTCTATTTTTGGAAAAGCTTGTGAATGAAGAGCTGTAGGCTTGTGAAAAAGAGGCTTTTTGTCGCTGAAAATAGTTTTATCGCTTTTGTCGAAACAGGTCTTTTGAGTCTGATATGAAAGCGGAAAGCTGCTGAGTGGAATTTTTAAAACTTCAAGTTAATTTTTTTATGTATCTAAATATAGCTGCTTTTAAGATTTTCCCGTTCAATATTTAATTCCAACGCTTTTGAGAAACGTGAAAGTTTGAATGGAATAAATATCGATTTCGCTGCGAGTTAATATTGACATTTCTGAGACGTATCTTGAATCGCAACCCGTGGCGCCTCTGAATTTCAGAAAGATTTTTATAAAAATATAATTTAAAATTCTATTAAGACTAAATTCTTACATTCAGTGTCATGCGATAAATTTTCTGCCTCTTAACAGTATTTAATGTACAGGATTTAATGTCAGTTTAATTTGCTGTTTTTACTTTCTCGTATACGAAGTATACAAAGAGAAAGTATTGTAATCGTCAAAAAATTCGAACTCGAGATTTTGACGAATCTCCACGTTTTACACCTCCCTAAGACTGAAAAGCTCAATTTTGGAATCATGTGTGTCTGTGAACACGATAACTCGAAAACTATTAGAGCTATGGAGATGAAATTTGGTATGTGATCTTGACACATAATGTGTAGGTTTACATCAAATTTTGGACAAAATCCGTCGACGGGAAGTCTGGCTGTCTGTCTGTCCGCGGTCATGTGAACACTAGAACTCAAAAACTTTAATAGCTTGATGGACAAAATTTCGTACACAGTTTTATCATCGTGAATGTAGGTTTGTTTCAAATTTTGGACCAATTCCTTGAAAGGGTTGTCTGGTTTTATATTTCTTTCCCAGTCATATAGTATTATGATTTTCCTGTGCTTTGGCTGGGTGCACTTTGTAAATTGATATTTTGTAATTGCTAAGGATTATTCTGATGTAATTAAAATCCACTCTTATATTTGGGTGTAGTATGAACAATGGTATAGTGTGTTGTAGCATAAGATGCTGTATAATAGGGGTTAACATTTGAAAATATTTTGATGTTTCTAAAATACACCCTGCTCTTCTTGTCCTTGGAGACTGGCGATCGGTCGTTTTCTCGCAGCCGGGAGTCATTTTTCCCCCACCGTCCCGCTAAGGGCCTTATACCCTTTTGGGTAGGCCGGGCCGTGTGGGTTCCTTCCTTTTCTAGTCCAGAGCGCTCAAATTCCCCAAGACAGCCCTGCCTATTCGATACTCGACATTTTCCTTTGGCCGAAATCGGCAACCCCCGTTTATGTCGGATAACTGAGACTACTTTCTTTTATTATTATTATTTTTTGTATCTTTTGTCCTGTATTTGTTGTTGTAATTTGTTTTTGTTTACTTTTGCATCGCTTTTGTATTGTGTGTGTGTGCTAGATTAATTCTGTGTCTTTGTTTCAATTATGTCGTGCCAATTTCTTTTGTTTAAATTTGTGTGAAATCCCTCTTTTATTTTTGTTATCTGTAACTTCTGCCATTTACTTTGTGTGTTTTTTATTTTATTTTTTATTTATTTTGAAATTTTTTGTTGTCATCATATTTTTATTAATTAATCTTTTGTTCATTTAATTGGCGACGTTTGAATTTTAAAAACTGAAATTTTTCTTCAATATTTGAGGTACATTTTGGCCACACTTTCACCGTGTCTATCTGTCCACTGGAATGTTCTCATTCTCAAGAGTCAACTTGCACTCTAAAATCTTAAGGTTGAGTCGGCTCTCCTGGGTAAAGAATGAACTGAGACCACTGAATACAAGAATGTCGATGGTACTCGTAGAGGTTTCAAGGAATTTTATACTTATTTTAAGGAACTTTAAGTGTGAAATAACTTTCTGTTCCCTGTACTTTCATGAACACTCTTCTATCTTCATCTGCCCCGCATTAAATCTCTCAGAAGAGAATCGCCTGTCACATCGCATCGAGCTCACTCAGAGGAAGAGATGGCAGTTGTCTCAGCGGAAGAGATGACAGTTGTGTTTGGAATTCTGTTTCGGCGACGACATTTTCACAAAGAGTATGATAATCGTGTTATTTCCGGTTTAACAATATCGCTAAAACTCTGCAGTATTAGTTAAAATTCTTCTTAGATTGTTTTTTTAGTCTTTCAAGAAAGCTGGACTAACTCTTCTAATGATAAGCACTGACTTTCCTTAGATGGCAAGATGTCCATTGGACATTGTCCAAGCAGTGGCTTTCCCATTAAGCTTATTAACTGTTTGCTCCTATTAACTGCTTGTAAGTATTTCAAAACGTTATTGTCCTTCATTCGTAATATTTGCTAACTTTTCTCTTAACAGATGGATTATGCAATTAATGATAGAAATTATTTGCTAATCATATTCTATAACCACAGTTCGGTCGTGAAAACTTATTATTGCTCTGCGAAATCTCAGAGTTGGGAGTTTCTCTCTTCAGCTCAAAAATAGCTTTACCAAACAATTAATATGAACTTCAATATAAGAGTAGTAATGTACGAAATGACGGATAACAGAAACTGATGGTTAAACGAGTGCCGGTTAATCGAAGTTTCACTGTACAGTAGAACCTCGATTATCCGAAACTCTTTTAACCGGTACCCCGTTTAATCGACGTCGGTTTCATTAAGTTTTTTTGTTTGGTAAATAAACAATATAACTTCAAGGTCACCTTTGGCGGCAGCTGTTCCTACTGCAGGCAATGCCGACGTCTTATCCCTTTCTCCCCCATTCCCCCTCCTCTCGGAAATTCCATTCTATTGTCCCCCTTTGCCGGAAATTCCATTCATCTCCAAGACCATTTGCCTTCGGCCTTTCTATTGGTTACTTGTCTGTCCAACTCAGAAGCGTTGGCTTTACCGAAATGGAGAACATTCATTTATGCCATGGAGCCCACTAAAAGAAAACGCGTATTGTTAACAGTGGAACAGAAGTTCCAAATTGTGAGCAGAATTGAAGCAGGTGAGACTTTAACCAAATTGTCAAAAGAATTTGGTGTTGGAGTATCAACAGTCGGGGATACGAGACGTCAGTCATGCTTACGGCAGAGTAAACTTCCGTTTAAGCCAATGTAAAGTATGTATCGTAAGACCACAGGAAGGAATAAATTTTGTCATTCCTTTCTACAGAAAATTTTGTTCTTTTTCAACTAAAAATGGCGTGTGGTTTCTGATGAGTGCGCCATTTTAGTTTCTTTCCATTTTGAATAATTTCTAATTAAAGTGTTTTAAGTATTAGAGGATCTTTGATTTTTTATTCTGTAGTTTTTGTTGTGTTATTTTTAAAAAAAATTCTGTTGAAGCAATTACTTTTTACTGCTGTGTTTGCGCGCAAAAACGTTTATTGCTTTCATTATTTTTCATTATTATTATTGTTTACTTTTTGTTTCTTCTAATTTATTTTCCTTTTAATTTAAATTTATATTATTTGTATGTATCGTATGTCATATAAACATATACATTGCATTTTCTGACTTGTGTGACATCTATTGAACAAATGTATTGTTGATAATTATAGTAATATAATTAAAAACATCACATTTGGTTATTTTGTACATGTTTAAAATCCAGTGTTAAAATTTTTGCGGTCTCTTGACTCCCATTTTTAACTGCTCTCTTTTATCCGGAATTTTCGATTTACCGACGGAGGTCCGGTTAATCGAGGTTCTACTATAATTATTTTCCTGATGTGAAAAATGATTTTTACCTTGTGCTTCATTTCGCTCGTTTAGATATGTTATAAGGTGCTTGATTATATTATTTTCTCTAGACAAGTGAACACAAACATTAGTTTTAAATAACACTACACCGTGATTGAAAAATGCCCGACTTCGAAATGGAATAATTAATAAAGTGAACAGATTTTCTGAACTTTAATCCGGGAAGCTCTCGAACCTTGTACTGGAATGCCATCTAGGGAGAGAGGGAAGGGGTATTGCAGTTATTGGAAACAAACAATTGAATAAAATAAAATATTAAAAAAAAATCAGAAACAAGAAAATGATTAATCATTAACAAATTTAAAAGCATAGTAAGAGATAAATAAATATTTTTCTTTTACATTTTATTACTATTTTTCCTTTAGGCTGATGTATCCGCAATGTGGATTCCACATGGATAATGTCAGGGCGATCATACTCTGTAAAAGTTCCATCAGATACAAATTTTTTATGCAGCTAAAACTGTTCTTTACTCCTCATTTATTTAGGAGAGAATGTTGGGCATGTGTCCCTCACTTCTTTCCGCCAGGGAACGGAAATATTACATTATTAATATAATATTTTATTCGATATAGACCGTGTGCAACGCCGAGCTATGCAGAAGCGCGCCGAAAGTACCAAAAGATGGGAAAAAAATCCAAGAAGTCCATTTTGACCATTTAAATTCCGAAATTACAATTAGTTAAAAAGAAAGGTGATAGTTAAAAACACCGAGTTAACCCTGTCATCCCAGATGGCGTTGGACGTTAAATGATGGCCACTGCAATAGCTCGAGCACTGAAGCCGGAGTCTTAGGAGCCATCACCGGCCACGGCCCGACCGCATATAACCGACCTTTACATCAATTCGGACCAGAGAAAATAACGGAGCTCGCTGATTGGTTAGCTCACTGACGTCACGCCTTGCCACCCAACTGCAAAACTTACAAGTCATACGCTCTCTAGAAGGCAAAATACTTATGAATTAAAACGTATAATTAAGAAAGAAGGAAAATCATAAGAGCAGCAATATTTGTTTCAATAATTCCAATATTTGATTTATTCTCGAAATGTACTAGAAATATACGTGTACACGTCTTATTTTTGTTTATTAGAATTTCTTAAAAAAAGATTTAAAATTATGTAAATCTCACAAATTAATATTGTTATATTTTATGTTAAGTATTTTAAAAAGGGTACAACATAATGAATAAAAAAAGTGCACTTTTGAGACTAAAAAATGTCTCTTAAAATGCAAACTAAAGAAAGTAATTAAAATTTATAAGCTCACGTATTGCTTATTTTCTACAAGGCTTCGTGCTCGGCGAAATAAACATGACGTCATGAAGACGCTAAGGGAAGCAGCCAATCAGCGAACTCGGTTATTTTCTCTGGCCCGAATGGAAGTAAAGGTCGGTTATATGCGGCCCGACCCCTCCCGGAGGAAGTACGTGATATCACTGGAGGGGAGTACCTCGACCCCCACCGTTATTGTACACATCAAAGAAACGATAACCAGCTTACTTATCCTACTACTACTACCCCACGTCACATCCCCGTTCGTAGAGTGGAGATAGCTCCTGATCAGTTTGGAACGGATGTAAGTGGGAAGGGGGGTACTTTAAAAGGAAAAAAAAAATGAGAAAAAAGGAGAAGATATATTTAAAAACTATTGGAAAAAAGATTTAAATGGGTGAAATTGTTTTTAAAAGCATTCTAATTCTGGAAAAAGCAACAGCAAGATTGTTGCTGAACTAGCAACGCACGATGTTTTCTTTTTCTTCTGAAAAACTGCGCCATTCAAGGAGAGGAATGGATCATTTACGTACTAGTGGCTCCCTCCCAGGGATAGCTTATAAGTTTAAAAATGTGGGAGTGTAAGTGGGTGTGCCCTCCAATAGAAGTGTAAAAATTGGGGAAGCGAATTCTTCAGAAGCTAAATTTTTAAAATTTTATTTTCTATACTTATAAAAGGCAATGTTTGTGTGTGTGTGTGCGTGCGTGCGATGTCCAGACGAATCTATCGCAATCACAGCCTTGAAATTTGGCATACAGGTATTCTTAATGATGACTCAATGCACCTCGAAGCCGAAATTTCAAAATTTAATCTAGAAATTTTTTTATTTAATGTTTTGTGTTGTTTTGGGTGATTTTTCGCACTAATTTCTCAATAGCATGGTTTCGGATAACTGTACGCCAAAGATAGATACACCATCAGAAAGAGCACGCGATTTCCGTTCTAATGAAGTTAATTTTGAATTTCTAACGTAATTTACTGAATTTTGAAAAATAGTCACTTTTATGGTAATTTTTAATAAAGATTTCTTTAAATTATCGCATCTAAAGTTCTAACGTCTCTATAATTTTCATTTTTTTCAGCCTACAAATGGAACGTTTATGTCGGATTTAAAACAAGAACTATTAAAATATCTTTTTTCGTTTTCTAAATTAATTTTTCCCTGATCGCTTCAAACAGTTTTTTCGTAGCGACATTTAACAGCGAGAGATTCTCCGGACCATCCCACAATGCATTGTTGCAACGTGACCTTCTTCGCCGCAGGTGACGTCATTTGCAAAGAAAAATAAGCGGGAATATCAATAATGTGTATTCTTTGTTTTGATTTTCTTTTCAAAACTTTTTCGTGCCATTGTGGGCACTTTTTTCACCCACTTTTTTGAAGTCCTGATTCCACGGGCAACGCCGTGCGCGTACTGCTAGTTTTTAATATTAATTACTAATGGGGAAAATGACGAATGAATTCAAAAATAAAATCTGCAGTTACGAATACGATAAATTCATAAATGTTCCATGCGATAGAAACCCTGCATGGAAGCTTGTCGGTATTAAAACTCATCCTACCCTCTTTGCGGCATATTCGGTAGGGATGGGAAAAACCTACCGGATTTTTGTTTCGGTTAAGCGGTTTTTTCCGGTTATTTTTTTGTCCTCGCTATAATCGGTTATTTTTTTAAAATCCAATAACCGTCTAAAAAACCGGATCGTAAGATAGGCTCGATTTTAGGTTCGATGAGACTAAAATTTACCAAGTTATGAAGCTCTGAATTTCATCATCTTAGACCAATCGACGACAACGGCTTCCTCGAGGCGTCTGTTGGTTGGCGGATTACTGAAAGAGTCTTTATGGACAGATAAATAATGGCCAATGGATTGATTTCTTGTAAAAACAATGCTAATAACAATTTTGTCTGCAAATGGAGTTTGTTTTTTTTAACCCCCCCCCCCCCAAAAAAAAAAAAATCCGGTTATTTTGAGAGGTTATAACCGCCAGGTTAAACCGGAGGTGAGAAAAAACTGAATAACCGAATATTTTCGCAATAACCGCCCTCCCTAATATTCGGTGTTACGATGCGGAAGGCTGCAGATATTCTTCTTTGTAAACGTTAGGCGGCAATGGGGGGAAAACATTTGATCTTTTAACCACCCGAATAGAAAATAGAAGGAAGCTAGATTAGGGAACCAGTGAGGATCTGCTTTTCGGACTGTTATGGTTGCGGCAATTTTTAATTAAAGTTTAGGAAAATGTTTAGTGACACCTCTCGGTACACGAAATTTTAGAATATTTGCCCATAAGGATTTGTCCCACCAGGAGGCAGCGCGAGTTCAAGGATGAGAAGCTCCCGGATAAATAAGAGGGTTCTCCTTTCCTTGGTGGGTAGAGTAATGCGTCGAGTTACCTCCACTCTGATGACGTACCTCCTCCGGGAGGGGTTGGGTCGTGGCCGGTGAGGGTTAATAGGATTACGACCTTAGTTACCGACTGCTGCCGTGGCGCCGCTCATTCAAAAGCCCTGGCACACCAACTGGCATGATAGGGTGGGTAATTATGGGTAACTCCGAGCAAGCGTGTGAGTGCCCATAATTATTTGTACATTTTCCTTAAGTTGCTTAGTTGTGGATACACAACCTTTGAAAGCAGAAGCATTCTTTTGTTGTATAATCATAATAATTATAACTTTTTTTCCTGTAAAATTATAATCTATTTAAACTGTAGTTCTGTACAAAAAATAGTGATTCCTACATACGCAAAGAAGCATTTATACGAATAAGACTTAGAACAAACTGCTTAATTTTGAATTTTCAAATTGACAAACAAGTATTAAAATCCTTCGTGTGAAATAATATTTACATGTAAATCAAAACAACGATGCAACAAGTCTCATCGAAGCCGAATGAACCTGAACTAGGTAAGATATTTCTCTTGGATGTTGTAGGACAGGACGCGTCATGGCAATCTCAGCATTTAGCATTCACCATTTTGAGAAATCAATATTAATTTCCGTTCCAAATTTTCAGTTCTTTCCAAACGTTCGAATTACACATAGAGGAGGAATCTTAAAAGTAGCTAAATTTAGAAACAAGGAAACAAACAAACAAATTTAACTTCAGCTTTAAAAAAAAACTACTCAGCAGGTTTCCGCTTTCATATCAAACTCAAAAGACTTGTTTCGACAAAAGCGATAAAACTATTTTCAGCAGACAAAGTACCTCTTTTTCGCAGTCCTGCGGCGTTTCTTTCACACGCTTTTCCAAAAATAGAATGCTCGAAAGATTAAAAGGAGAAATTCTTTCATTTCTATCCGAGCGTGATTTCTCCCTGTAGGGTTGAGTTGTAGCAACAGGAGACTCGAATAAACTCAACTTTTAACTCCTCCGAGTGGAAATTAAAATGCAGAAACTGTTTGAGGAACGGAAGTATTAAAATATGCAAACGCTGAGCTGTTTTGTGTAATGATAAGAGAGAGCGTTTTACATTTTTGCCTAAAAAATGAGTTTTGAAAAATATATTAAAATTCGTGGCATTTTTTTATCCGAATGGAAAAAAGGCGTTTTCAGCATCTTTTCTCATGGAAAGTAATTTGGCAAGAAATTTTTTAGAGATGTGCGTTATTTTGGACTTTGTAAATTTTGTAAAAATAGATTAGAATAAGTGTTTTTCTTCAAGATGTGTGTGTTTGCAAAATGTCCGTTGAGTAGCTATTTAAAAACACTTTTTACAAGAAATACTGAATGAAGAGAAAAGAATTATATCTGAATTTTCTTCTTGATATTTGTTGAATAAACTTTTACTTGTTAAAGATATTTTTATAATTGCATTAGCATTTCCTAATTTTTTTTTACTCCGTTGTCAGTGACACGATTAACGGTTACATCTTTGTGCGTTCTTGGATTGAATATGACAACTTAGGAACGTTTGTTGAGTTTACCGATGAAAAGGAAGGGCATACGAATTTTTTCAAATAATAATTTCCAACAATATAAAATAAGAACTAGATTTCTATTATTTAAATAAATATTTTACAGAAATTAAAATAAAATAGTTTGGAAACTGAGTAAAAAAACTATGTAAGTCATAAAAAATAGAGATTTATAATGTTACATTGAAACAAACAAAACACAATGATATTAGTTTTGATCTAAGCATATTTTGCCCTTAATTCTGTGAAAAATTTGGTGTTGTGGTTTGGTTTGCAATTGGTGGAACTAACATTATTTAATCTATTTATAGCAAAATTCATCTTCAGATCGTAAAGTTTGCTGAAATGAAAAATCTACTGATTTTAACGAAATCTGTCGGGAAGGATTGCAATGATTGAAGATACTGGCAAAAGAACTTTTAAACATTCATAAAACAGTCACGTTTTTAAGCTACGCGAAGAATATTTTGGGACAAACCTGTTACATTAGAGCAGAGATTCCAAATCTGTGGTACGCGTATCCCTAGGGGTACGCGAAGGAATAGTTGGGGTACGCGAAATCAAATTTGGTAATGGTGGAAACAAGAAAACATAAGGAATTTAAAAAGTTACAGAATTTAGTTTCCCCGATTTATTACTTGTTATTTAATAACTACACACTTCAAAAGTTGATTATTACAGAGTGTAAGTTTTAGCCATACTTGTGAGTTAATGTGAAATTATTACAATACTGATTTCATTTATCTTGGCATTGAACTAATACTATTTTAAAAATGTAATAAAATGTAAAATAAAAAATAAGTCCAGCAAATGTTATTAATGTGAGTCATTTGACTGTTAAACTACCATAAGCCATTAACATTATTGGCTGATGATGAAGTCATAATCAAAGTATAGTAAGTTATCTATAATAGAATCTGTAAAAATATAAATTGAATGAAGGTACACATATGTGCACCTCAGGCACTTGGCGTCCACTTCTTGGCTGCTTGTGTTTCTGCGTGGGGATTAAATTTTGAACGCTTATTTTCAAATTGTCACTTCTCGTCCTTGAATTTATTGTACATCTTTTTTCCAATGAATAATTTTTATGCTTTATACTTTAATAACATATAATTAAAAAATATTTATTTTCAACTTTAACCGCTTAACTTAACAGCCCGAGAATACTCGTGCATCGAATTATCGAAACTTTAGTCTTATAAGCTAAAATTGAATCATTAATTGGCTTTATAATTTGACACAAAAAATATGTAGGATCCATAAACATCTTAAGTATCCTATGTCTTCTTAGATGAATGAAAACGACAGCCCCTTTCCAAAACAGGAGGGGTCATCTTATTAGATAGCAAAGAAAACTATTCAGTTAAGTGGTTAATATTAAAATTTGTTTTATAGCTGTCTAGTAGTCAGAAGATTTCAATCAGTCATCCCATATGCAGCGTTTGGAATTATATAAACTAATAATTTATTTTTTATCTAGTATCTTTAATTTAAAAGGAGATTTTTGAACTTAAAGAAAAAATCATTTTTTTATTTGTCTGAAGATAAGTGATCCAGATGATAGTTACTCAAAACATGAATAAAATTCTTAAATTCTAATAAATGTAGAAGAATCTGAAGATAAATTTGAAAATGAATCCACTGAGGTTGATGATACGAAAATAGTCAACAAAACAAGGAAACGTATCCCTATTAGCAGAAGATATTTTACATTATTTCCATAGTGATCCTACGGTATTCTGATTGCATCGTAAAATATTGTAGAGCATTTTATGCTATTATAGATGGGATGTATTGATTTATACGATGGTTATTTAGCATATTACCGGTACACATAAAGGACAAAAAAAAAAACTGCCAACGCGGGCCTTCACACATTTTGCCGATTTAGCGGTTATCAACTGCTGGATATACTATAAAATGGTGCAAAAGCGAATAGCAGAACTTTCAAGGATGAAGCCGAAAAATGTGATGTCATGCACTGTTGAGATATAAAGGAACTTCCTTCATCAGCAGGAAAGGAAGGTAAAGAGTTTGTAAAAATTTATCTTTGGATGAAAACATTTCAATGGGAGAAAAAACGTCAAAATGGTGGAAATACACTTAAAAGGCCACTGGAAATTTCATCATCAACAACTCCTTTAAAAGAAATCAGAATTGATATGTCAAGCCATAGAGACATGGATAAAGTATTGTAAAACCTTATAAAACGCCTTCTTGTTTCCGCCTTACCTCTGTTTGTTGTTGTTGTTTCATGTCCCCCTGGCCCAAGATTAGACCAGGTCCATGACACCATGTCGCTCTAACAACTCCACAAGTCCTTTGCCCTCCCCACTCCACAGCTGCCTCGCAGAGGCGCCAATGCATTCAATGATATGGGCAGGAGAAGCAGGACAGGAACAAGGGCAAGGAGAAAAAGTCTTTTCCTTATCGATGAATGTTAAGCTTTTAATGTGTCCACTACGCAATCTGACCAATGCAGTCTGAGCGGATCTTGTGCCTACGGACTGCAGAGACAGACCAGGACGGTTCCCGGCATACCAATCATGTGTGGGAGAATTTCTCCAAGCAGAATTTGCTATAGCCTTGTGAATAGAATATATTTCGGACGTGAAGAGTTCACTAGATGTTGCAGAAGGAAGGGCACTTCCCTCTTTCGCAAGCACGTCTGCCTCCTCATTGCCAAATACTCCAACATGGGATGGAATCCATTGGAAGCAAACTCTACTTTTCTGCGAAAGTGTAGCAATTTTGGAAATAACCTCTTGACTGGTTTTTTCTCGAATTTCCGGCCAATTTTTTAAGTATTGAATTGAACTCTTGCTGTCCGTCAAAATATAGATGTCGCTATTTTCAAAATGTAGGGCAAAATAAAAAATAGTATTGTAAAACCTTATAAAATGCCTTCTTGTTTCCGCCATACCTCTGGATAAAGTATTGTAAAACCTTATTAAATGAACAAAATACAGAATTTATTGCCTTATCAATTTATTAAATGTTAATTAGAATGAAATTTTAGGACACAATTGTCTTTTAGTGTATATAAATATACAGGGTGTTCATTAATTATTGTCGGGGTTTCCGTACCTCATAACTTTCGAATAAAAAATATTACGCAAAAACCGATTACGTATTCGTAAATTACAACTCAAAGAATTTTATTAATGACATTAAAAAGATTAATGAATTTGCACATGGCTGCCCTTCGTGGCTCGTAACACATCGAGACGAAATTCGATTTCCCTCCAAGTGTTTTCCAGCATTTGTGGGGTAACATTTTGGATCGCAGTAACAATTCTGCGCTTCAGTTCATCAAGGGAGGGCACAGGGGTCTTGTACACAATGTTCTTGACAAACCCCCAAACCAAATTTAGTTTCGAAAAACCGCAATACACACATTGCTTTTTCTTGTACGGTCGCCATTTTTATTTATGACGTCATAATTACCCAGACTGCAAATGCGCTAAGATCGCATTGTTGCCACGTAAAATTCTTTGAGTTGTAATTTACGAATACGTAATCGGTTTTTGCGTAATATTTTTTATTCGAAAGTTATGAGGTACGGAAACCCCGACAGTAATTAATGAACACCCTGTATATTGCATTCGTGCGCTTGATTCTACTCTTCAATTTCCACCCCGGATACCTGTATTTTGATGTAAATTTGTCGTCCATCTATTCTTTCTTAATCGATGTAAAAGGAATCTCCCTAAATATACGAATGACAAATTTACATCAAAATACAGGTATCCGGGGTGGAAATGGAGGAGTAGAATCAAGCGCACGATATGCCATATATATTTTTATACACTACAAGACAATTGTGTCCTAAAATTTCATTCGAATTAACATTTAATAAATTTATAAGATAATAAATTCTGTATTCTGTTCATTTAATAAGGTTTTACAATTTTTATTTCAGTGCTGAGGTACACATATGTGTACCTTAAAATTACGGGTCTTAAAATTGTTTGATCAACTAATTTTTTTTCTAGGTATTATTCAGAACTATCAAAGGTGAAAAAACACGAATCTCAATTTCTTATTCACTTTAAAAAAAATCTGCTTCGCGAATTTTTTCTGCTTTTCTGAAATAGCGCTTCTGAAGTTTCTGTTTTTAACCAAACATGCTGTATTTGAAAATAGTTAAAGCATCATGTGATTTATTTCGCCTTTATTATACAAAACCGCGCAAGAAAATAACAAGTTTCATTACAGGATTTGTTTCCTGCAAACGGTACTTACAATTCAGTTTCTCCTCTATTGTGCCTCTCGTTGTGATGGAAATGGCAAGAATGAACTCTTTGAATGTGATGACTCCATTCTGTAAAGAAATTATGGGACACGCATTAAAATCTTCTCATGCATTCAAATTATTCACTTAAAACACTTGCAATCATAGTTTAAACAATCGAATTCTTTAGTAATATATGGAGTGGTTATAATTAAACTGGCGTTGCTCAGAGCTATCCGTAATTCGATCTTACAACCTGAATAGCACCCAACTTGTCAGGGAGCGTCTAATGAATGGTATGGTAAGGAATCCAATAAAGCTCTTGTAGTTCCAAAGGACAAAAGACTTCCTGTGTGGAAGGAGTTACAAAGGACGGACGAATGACTGACAAAGACAAAAATGCAGTGAAAAATCGCGCTGCATTCAGCGCATTCTTGTCACGTCAAAGGAGGACATCGACCCTTTTCACTGTGACCGCCGTTCTCGTGGGAGCACACTGTGCATAGTCTGCATAGTCCCGGGAAATATCAAGAAATGGCATCACGCAACACCTTCACGCGCAAGTTTTCTTTAATGTGTTCAATTCCTGCCTTGATGTTAAACAAAACATATTTTAACACATTCATCGCTATGGGCGAATTAGACGCTAGCTCCACGAGAGACAAAAAGTAACAGTGTTCGTTCTAGACAATTTATAAATCAAAAAGAAAGAGGTGAACGTACTTCTGAAGACTCTATTAACACGTTTAACTTAATAATTTTGGTATGCAAGTCAAATTCTAGTGCCTGGCTGTAGACCTGAAGGATCAAGATATCTCGTCTGTGCAAGATAATAATGTTAAAATGTGTGAGGAAAGGTGTTGAGGTTTCTTTTACTAATGTGAGTCAGCTTGTCTCCATCCATTTGGGTAGTTCTGCTTATACTTCATCGACTATAGAGAATTAGAACATGCCCTCAAGAAGACAAAAAAGTAACCGTGTTCTCGCCTAACCAATTTATAACATGGCAAAAAGAAAGAGGTGAAATCGTCATCTGAACTCTAATATAACGTTTACCCTAATAATTTTTATACAGTCAAATTCTAGTGCTCACACGAAATTCCGAAGGAAGATATCTGTCCTTAACGACAAATAGTTAAATGTGTGAGGAGTGTTGAGGTTTCTTTTTGCCTAAATGTGAGTTCAGCTTGTTCCATCTCATTTTAGATCTTAATACATTCATCCTTTATGGGAGAATTGAGAAAT
>BGPR01038662.1:0-14619 GCA_013235015.1 Araneus ventricosus | reverse complement strand
CAGGAACAGCAAAAAGGAATCCATATCATAAAATCCGCAAAAAAAAACCCCACTCTTTTTACAGAACGTGGCTATGAACATGCCATGGCGGACACTGAAGACAAAGTAAGACTCACTCACCTAAAGAGGATGCGCGCGCAGATGAGTTATCATAATTTCTCGAACCGATTCAGGAATGTTCATAGGATAGAAATGTGCGATTGAGTGGACCATTACCACCTGCTCTCCAATCTAAATCGTTCTTGCTTCCTGCTTATTTTTTAATTACTCATCACACCGTCAAAACGCAGTATTTGTCGTTAAGCTTGTTTCGCTGCAAGCATTTTCTTTAATCTAGTAAACTCTTTCGAGGCACACGATTTTAAAAGGCGGAAAAAATCCATGTTGCACAAAAAATGATTAAAAAATGCATAAAACGCTAAACTGAAGAAAAGTCAGTTTTTAGCCCCCTAACCGCAAAGAATTAAAAGACGAATTTAAGCAATTCGATGCATTTTTAATTTAGAAATTTTTTTTATTTTATATCGGCAACAATTCAGTGAGGCAGAAAAATCCAGTTTATTTTTCCGAATTTTTTATCCAACACATTTTTCTTCAGTTAGAACTAAAATTTATAGAAAAAAAAAGCTAAACGTACACATCCGTGTCAGTATCCTTGAAGTGATTAGAGGATTTTATTTTCAAATGAATGAAGACACTTTAAAAAAGCTTCGATTAGTATTCGATAGTATTAGTCTCTTGTTGCACAGACTATAAAATGATTTAGAATAACTTATCCTTCAGTCCCGTCATTCAGACCGCTTAGAAAACTTTAGACTAGTGTTCCTTAAACATCGATAGACTAGTGTTCCTTAAACATCGATAGACTAGTGTTCCTTAAACATCGATACTATCGAAGGCAAGTCCATAGTATCGGGTTTTCGGAACTATCACAGAAACAATCGATAGTTTCAATACTATCGATACTTTTCTCCTATGCAATACTATCGATAGGCGCATTTTCAGTCGATAGTTTCAAAACTACTGACAGTTTCAAAACTATCGACTGAAACAATCGACAGTTTCAAAACTATCGACTGAAACAATCGGCAGTTTCAAAACTATCGACAATTTCAAAACTATAGGCTGGAACTATCAACAGTTTCAAAACTATCGACTGAAACAATCGATAGTTTCAAAATTATCGACTGGAACTATGGACAGTTTCAAAACGATAGACTGAAACAATCGACAGCTTCAAAACTATAGACTGGAACTATCGACAGTTTCAAAGCTATCGACTGAAACAATCGACAGTTTCAAAACGATAGACAGAAACGATTAGAATTAGATAGTATTAGTATTCTTCCTAGTTACAAAAGTATTTTTGATACCGTCCCGAATACGCCAAAAAACATCAAAATTTTTGAAAATTATGTGCAAAAATTTTATATGAATACCTAATTAACTAAGGTAACTTTAAAAGGTACAAAATATAAACCTTCCGCACTCAAATCGACATATCAAATCAAGCTCCTAGACTTCAATCAAATTTTGCATCACAAATGTCACAAAGAAATCAGTATAAAAGCCGAATAACGCAATTACCGAGCTAATATAAAATATATTAGCTCGGTAATTGCGAGTAACCTATTCGTAACCTATTCAAAATAGCTCGGGTTCGAGCCGAGTTTAGGGTGCGGACTCACTTCGCTTCCCTAAGGGGTTTATTCTGGTATCCCCGGTTGGGTTGGGAGACGTCACTTTTCCCGTTGTTAACGTGCGGAAAAAGTGACGCCTCATTTCCAGGGCCGGCCCAAACAAAAGCGGGGCCTAGTTCTAAGTTCATTTGCGGGGCCTTGCACCAAAATTCGTATAACAAAATAATTTATTGCATTTTGGTAATTATTAAATTGCTCAGATTGATTAATTAATAATGTATGCATAAGGAATATAAGAAATATGATTTTAAAAATAATTTTTGATAAATAAAATAATTTTTAAATTTAATATGACCAACGTACAAACTTTAATGCTAAAATCGTTAAAAACATTATCCTACCCGAAATCAATAATGAATTTAATTTAATAATAGTTATTAATTAGTCAAAAATAATTATGAAAAGACAAAAATTTAACCCTCCAGAAGTCGCGCGTATGTACGAGGTACTTGTATCGTGCATCGTATTATATATTTCCATCGTAATAATTAATACAATAATATCGTAATAATTTGTAATAATTTTACAAAAATGAATGCAACTTTTATTTATGTAATCTGTATTTAATAGCTCCATACTAAATAAAGATTATATAAATAAAAATTGCACTTTATAAATTTATTAAAGGACGATATAATACGATGTAATACGATGCACAATATAAGTATCTCCTACGTGGAAGGATAAATAATCCAAATATTCAATACTTATTATATTAGACAAATAATAGTGTTATATTAGACAAATAATAGTTCGAATTATATTGGATTTCGATTAAGCATGCACTTTTCTAGCTTTCATGGATGAAAATTCATCAATTAATTTATCGAATTAATTTTATCAGAAGTGTATTTTTCGATGTTAAGAAATGCAAGATCACTCAGGCCATCTCCCATGGTTGCTGGAGAAAATGACAATATTAATATCAGTTTACTGAATGAGCGTTTACAGCTAGCAACCGATACTGAAATTGTTAAAAGTGTCAATTGTCAAAAGTGCATTTCTCAGATTTGGAAAAACATCCTCACCGTAAGATAGTATAAATTTTAAAACCTCCATAGCAATTTTTGAACAAAAGAAATGTTAAACATTTTTACACTTTTTGATTCAAGAATGAAAGCACACAATTTTTGTGTGGTTCCATTATTGTAGAACGAGGACAGAAACGCACTGAATATTCAATAATAAACGTGAATTACTGTAAATATATTTCAGAGATAGAAAAGTATAAACTCGGATAAACTTAGAAGTAACTTTAAATAATGCAGATGTTGTTCAGTCATTCGGACTGAAGAGGATTCGATTATTTGATGCAAGTGCAAATTAAATAATTTGACATTCACATTATTTGAATATGATAATCGAATTCAAGCATTCCCTTTTTAAATAAAAAAAATTCTTCAATTTTTTTGCGAATACATTTTGTAGAAATGTGTGCTGTCTTCTTGCTTCTGTGAGGAAATATTAAAAACTGTTCAGTTTGAAAACTTTCAGTGCTAACATTAGAATTATAAAATGAGAAAATAGGTTCAATTAGAGTTTCAAAACATGAAAGTTCTAGAAACTTTAAATAATTTTTAACCATGCAGTCACTTGAGAGAGAAAGTCCCTCCCGCCCTTTCAGTTTTTCTGTCGATTTACGATTACATTATTGAAATAAAATTTCATACCGTATGAATGAGATTTTCTTTTAACTTAGATTATGAAATGAATTCTTAAAAGCTGAGCTCATTATTTCTTCATATTTAATAACAAATAGTTATTATAATATTAAAATTTTCTTTTTGGAAATATAAAAAGAAATGTTGTTTAAAGAATAACCAATAAGAAAAGAAAAAATAGCATTCCTGAAATTCGTCTGCAAGAACAAAAGAAAATTTTATTTTGCTGCATTCACTGTATTCACTGCACTACCTTTCAACAAGTACCTACGATGAAATGTGGTTCTACGTGTTAAATGTGGATTCTGGAAAACCACATTTAACAAGAAAAGCGAGAAACCCCTGTGATATGTGCATCTTCATCACTTGTCTTTATATCTTGTCCTACTGAGCACAAGAGAAATACATGTGCTTAACATAGAGCTAGATAAGGAGAAGATGATGAGGGGGCACCACAAAGTGTGTGTCCTTGAAGGATTGATAGTGGGATGGGTAGATTTAACAGAATACCTTTTAGCAAGTACCTACGATGAATTCTTAGATTCTGGAAAACCACACTTTTTACGAGAAAAACGAGAAACCCCTTTGACATATGTGATCCATCATCGTTTAGCAATACTGCTGGACATTAGGGGAACAGATGTGGATCCCCACAGAAGTCCCTGAAGCAATTGTTTCGGGAACAATGAATGTATTAAAATATTATCAACTGAAACCGACTTGAGCCATTTCCCGAAGACGTCAGAATGTATAACTCGCAGTCTCCTGTTTCTACAATTTTCCTGTTCTGTTACAATGTTTTACATGTATGGTCGGATAAAAACAAACAAATCGCAAAGAAGCATTTTCATTTTGTAAAATCCGTCAGAAGCGCGAGGCCTTTTGCGTTCGCACCCCCCCCCCCCCGGCCGGCCCTGCTCATTTCCATTGGTCCACTGTCTGCCCTCTTCGAATTGATTGGTCGGCGTACAAATTTGAATATTTCGTTTGGAATTCTTGAACATTTAACAAACGATTTTTTCAATAACCGTTCGCTTCTCTTCTGAAGATTTTCGTGGACATTAGGGGAACAGATTTAATTTGCTGATTATGACTTCCAAATATCGAACAAGGAATGTTTTTTTCTGGAAACAATAGTTCCCTCGCTGCGTTTCATCGTCTTCAGACGTCGTGCTTTCCCTGTGTTTCGTTTCTCAATGAAAAAACGAAGCTACGAGGGGCCCGCTTCGCTGAAAGCGAAGCCAATGATTTAAGTTAAAAAAATTAATGATTTAAGTTTTTTAAGTTTAAAAAATTTGTCCGGGGCACACTTGCAATTCCGAAGGCATTGTGTGCTCAATCTCTCGTTTTGAGATGCCGTAGGCATTGAATGCTCAGGAGACCTATAAAAAAACTCGCTGCGCATCCTAAACAGTGTTTGGCGACGGCAAAGAAAATTGGCGAGAAAAGAGTACGCACCCTAAATTCCAAGTTTACCCCGAATCGCACCATTACAAGGCTCGCGTTTGTGTCATCTTGTCATAGCTTAAGTGGGAATATTGCCAGAAAAGAGTTCCAGCACAATACCAAACATTTCAATAAAATTCAGAAAAATATCAAATCCGAAAAAATGTTTCGAATAACTTAAATAATCATAATAAACTTCATAAGACAACTCGTACCCTCCAGAAAATTTAACCCTCCAGAAGTCGCGCGTATGTACGAGGTACTTGTATATATTATATTATATATTTCTATCGTGTTATTTTACAAAAATGAATGCAACTTTTATTTATGTAATCTGTATTTAATAGCTCCATACTAAATAAAGATTATATAAATAAAAATTGCAGTTTATAAATTTATTAAAGGACGATATAATACGACGTAATACGATGCACAATATAAGTACCTCCTACGTGGAAGGTTTCAAATAAGTAACATTTTATAATGAAAACTTCACGATGTAAAAGAGTAGAAAACACCAATTGTCGTTTGTTAATAAAAAATAAATCTTTTATCTGAAATGTATTCAATAATAACCAACTCAAACACACAATACAATAAAAATCATTAATAGAACTATTACTATATTACTTCTAGTAATATTGTAATAGTTCTCCAGTGATAATTATAACTTCTATAAAATCGTTAATAGAACTATTACTATATTACTTCTAGTAATATAGTAATAGTAATCCAGTGATAATTATTACTTCTATTAATGATTTTTATTGTATTGTTTCACAACAACACAATAAAAATCATTAATAGAAGTAATGCGTATTATCACTGGAGAGTTCAGACAGTGGCGGATTTTGACAGTATAAGGCCACAGGCACAAAACTGTTTCGAGGCCTCTCCCTCTACCCAAACTTGTAACTTAACCTTGCCTTTAGCACTGCGATGTACGTTGAAGAGATTTTGAAGTCCCTCACTCTACCCAAATTTGTAACTTAACCTTACCTTTAGCACTGCGATGTACGTTGAAAAGATTTTGAGGCCCCTCAGGAATTGAAGGCACGAGGCGAGCGTCTCTAGCGCCTGTTCGGAAAACCGCCACTGAGTTCAGAGGGTAAATAAGAGCAGTGGACTGTTAATTAAATAAATTTATTATAAACAAAAAACATGAACGATCAAGGCACAATTTAAATAAATTCTTAAGTCGTAACATTTAAAGAGAGACGATTCTCATTCCCAAGATGGAATACGACACAAGGGTCCGTTCGCTTATTCGATCCTAACGAGAATGCACTCCAGTCCACTTCGCACCCTCAAGGTCATGAAAGTGGACAGCTCAAGTTCATTAATCTCTGCACCCTCAACTGGCGAGAAACTCCTCGGCGAATGGAAGGACGCGTAGGCGTCAACAATCACCAACATTTTACTCAACTTAATAACTCAGAATAAACAAAATTTGTAATTTGTATTTTATAATTAACCCTCCAGCCTAGGACAACGCAAGCCCGTCAAAATATTATGTCGTTGCATGCAAATAGAGACTGTGGCTAAAATACTTGCACACAAATGTTGTGCATAAATAGCGATTGAAAACCGTCTACAATTATATACAGAAAAAATGTTAACAACGAAAGTTAATATTGTGGAAAAACACAAATATCAAAGATGACACGCCAGAACGGAAATTACTCAGGTGGTTATAACTAAGTAGTACAATCAATTACGAAATCAGTATTCAGAATCCCTATAAATTAAATATATTCTAAAATACTTGCACACAAATGTTAAAATACTTGCACACAAAAATGTATAAAATACTTGCACACAAATATGTGTAAAATATCGTCGCTTATCAAGCAACACCACCTACCTCAATTTTTTGGAATTTCAAAGAGGATGATTCAATTGAATTTTTCACAACCAATAACGAATACTTCTGAAATTATTCAAGATCTACTTTGAACGTGAGACCAAATGTTCCAACGAGACGAGATTGTAATATCTGAGCCAGGTCAAGCATGTCGTTGATGAGACTTCCGAAAATTCCCCTACATTAAGAAGGAAGAAAATGGGGGAAAAAATTTTAATTGGCGTTCTACAGTGTAATTTTGAAGTTAATATGCTTTCGAAAATATACTTTCACAAATAGACTTTCGAGATTGGGAAATGTCCAAAATTATAAATACAGCGAGAGATATTTAGATATTTATCTGAATATCTTACCTGTATCTGTACCAGTATCTGTATCTTATCGGTATTCATACAAATTGCAACAATTAAGGAGACGCTTTCAGTTTTTCTCTTTTTTTGAGCAATTGACTCGTTCAGTTTCAATACTGTGAAACTGCAATAATATAATTGCAAGTTTCACACTATTGAAACTGGACAATAATGGCTAATGATATGTAACCAGAGTCTCCCAGAAAAGAGGATTTTTGGATGTCGAATATTTCAGAAATCCGGGAGTTGTCTGAAAAAGAGCATAAACTTTCAATTTATTTTAGCCTACAAAAAGCATTATATCCAATTTGAAATCTCTACTAATAATAAAGGAGAATGTGTGTGTGTTGGTACTTTTCAGGACAGACTGCTGGAGCTAGAGCTGGAAAATTCTGGCACGAAATTTATTTAAGAGGCTGAGAAAGTGCACATTGGGGCCGTTTTTTTTTTTTTTAATTTTAATTAGGCTTTTAATTAATTAAAAATTAAGCGAAATTTCGGAGTTTTTCCTTAATAATTTCCGAAAAGATTACAGCACAGGAATGATTTTTACACCATCTGAAAATTTAAAAAATTATCTTTCCACTGATATCAATAAAGTTCCCTTAAGATTCTTTCTCTAATTCAAATAAATTTTGAGAAATTATTTTTTGGCAAAATTTACAGCAACACTTTTTATTGTTGAAATGCATTTCAAACAGTTTTTATTGTTTAAACAAATATTTAATTGCTAATTTCTCTTCTATTTTGGAAAGCTAAGAAAGTATCTGACTGGATTTTACTTTCTTCTTTTATTTGATCAGTTTTTCTGTGACATTTGTAAAGTCCTCAAGATAGTAAGTATATAATGAACCGATTTGAATTAGTTTTCATCCACATTCAATCCAATGCGTTTCTGCCAGGAGACGAAACAGAAACGCTCGGAAGAAATCTCGCAAGAAAGATGGGTTCCTCGAGTGATTCTTGGCGGATTTTCCAAACATTTTGACACGAAGAGCGTAACTGATGATTCGAATGAGAGAGATTAGGAGAACAGATAACCAGTATTTTTTAAATTTAAAGTGTATTTCTTAAAAATGTCATTGCATTGTTTTCAAAGAAATAAGCTACAAAAACTATACATTTTTTTATTTAAATTAATTCTCTGTCATTGTTCATTAAAAAAATGGTCATGTGGTCCTATTTCTGCAATCTTTCCTTACGAGGGGTACGGATAATCTCATATACTAGAAAATCCCCCTTCATGGTTTGACGGGTGCAAATTGCCTCTGCATTCGAGAGATTTCCCTTCAAATTTGTCGTGTTTAAATAGATATATATGCGAGAGAAATGTTTAACATTGATTGAAAACAAATAAAATAAACATATGTTTTATGACAGGAAATATTTTTTTTATTTACATATTATTTAAATATTTCTTTATTCAAAACACCTCTTGGTAAACAACATTCCGTGTGAAGTATTTTTCGTTGTTTAACAATTTTCTTTGTACTTCAGGTGTCTTTGTGTAAATTTTAACGTGATTGGGAATCCTAGACCTTGAAAGTGTAACATAGAGCTGCCCATGTGAAAAGACAGGCTCATCGCAGTAAATTCCAACATGATCGAAAGTTTGCCCCTGCGATTTGTTGATAGTCATCGTGTAAGCTGGAATTAACGGGAACTGGCGGCGGTTGAGAACGAATGGTAGATTCACGTCGCTGGTGGCTTATTTAATTCTTGGCAAGAAAACAACATCGCCACGATTGCATTCAGATACAATTTGGCGTCCAAACTATATCACGCGCATGATATACCACTGACGTAATTTACTACCTTCTATTAAAAAACGGAAATGAATTTGAAATATAGGATTAATATAATTTAAAATTTCTCGGTAACTATTGATCATAGCGAGATAAATTTCATATCAATCGATAGAAAATTTTATTTCACTATTTTAGAGCTATGAAATTTGAAATTAGAACGACAATTACTCTTTTAAATTTAAAATGACTGAAATTTAGGTTCTCTAACAATGAAATAATGCTGTTTAACGTCTCGCAGTGCTATGGCGCGAGTTTTATAGTTGGTGGCGTCAGAGCGTTACCGGAGGATCTGGGCTATTATATTAGTAATAAGCGCCTCTTTGTCCAACGATTATGTTTATTATTCGGCCTGAAAGAATTCAAATAATGTTCAGGTATTTTTAACTTAGCAGCAACCGCTCAGCTCATAACCGCAGAAGCAAACTATCCTTTTTAACGCATTCGATTTAGAACAAATAAACGTAATGACTAAGTGGAAACTATCATTATTTCTTTTCTTTTAACCTGTGAATATTCAAGAAAGATGGCATCACACGAGATCCTTTTTACTGCTCTCGATCATTCATTTTTTCGTTTAAGAAAAAGGGATCCCATTTAGGTATGCTCGAAAAAATTGTCGAGTAACAGTTCGAAAATGATGAATTTGGTTGTCCTCTTCAGAGTAACTTTCATGGAGACGCACGAAGAAAATGTTGTTATTCATGAGACGTGTCAAGACCCGTGACATCGTCTTTGGCATTACTTTTGACTTTTTTTAAGGTTTCTTGACCGATCAAATATTTCGAAATATGAGCTGTATTCTCGAGAATGTAAGTAATTCCGCATAATTTTAACCTCCCAGCGGGCGCGCTTACGCAAATTTTAGGACATATCGTGCATCGTACTATTTTACAAAAATAAATGCAATTTTTATTTATGTTATCTGTATTTATTAGCCTAATAGTAAATAAAGATTTTATAAATAAAATTGCACTCAAATATATAAAATAACGATATAAATATGTAATATGATGCACAATTCAAGTATCTCTTGCAAAGGCGCGCCCGCTGGAAGGTTAAGCAAAATTTTAATAACTCTGTTTTCTTTGTTCTGTTTATGAAAAAGTATAGGCCGTATTAAGGCCGTAGCACACTTGCTTATATTTCGTTACCAAGGGAGAGCAAGTATTCGATGGGCGGTTTCTCCTTCAATGTGTCCTTGACCGAAGGGGATTGGATGCCCCTTCTTTACGATCTAACAACCCCCCAAAAAGGGATGACAGTTGCGATGTGTAATTGCCTTTTAGGCGATGCAAATAGTTTTTTTTTGGCGTTTATATTTTCGCAAAGGAACAAACCCAAAGAATTGCACATCTCTGTATAAAAAGCTATAATTGACAGAAAAAATTTAAACGAAAACATACATATTTTAATAGATTTTACAATTAATATGAAGTTAATATTAAATTTGCTATTGCCATAATTTCATCATCTATGCTATCATTAATTATCTCTGTAATTATCAAATGCAATTATTTGCCACAGATTTGATATTAACCAATAAGATGCATTCCTACACCTTAAACAAACTCTTTTTTAGTAATTTACAATATGATTAGGTTATTTTTCCTTAACATGCGACTTGCAAGAAAATTAAATGCATGAACATGTATCAAGTACTCGCAAGTGTTGTAATCTTTCATCGTCACATTGTCAGAAATAACTATTAATTCTAAAATTAATTATCCTTAGGGTTTATGAGGCCCTTAGAGGTAAATTCAGCCTTTAAAAACAATAAATTTTTATGCAAGTGTGGTATACATTATGTATAAGGGAGACCAGGGTACAATGGACCACTTTTGTAAATTTTGAATGTTTATTCTCAAAGAACTGGTTTTTTTTGTTTTGTTTTTGGCTTGAAAAAAAATGCATACATATTCTCTACATATTAAGATTTATATTACACTCTAAATTTATTAATTATCTATACTTTTTTAAATATTTATTTTTAAGTAACAAGTGACAAAGTGGACCATTGTTGGGTAAATAAAATAAATTGAAAAAAAATGTGTAAATATAGTACATTTTTGAATAGTATAAAACATAGAATGCATCATATTTGTTTATTCATGGCTTCAATGCATACTTATAATGCAAGATTAAGGAATATTAAACTTGGCAAATTACACACCAAAAGATTTCTGTGTCACTGAAACTGTTTTGTGTGTGTGTGTGTGAAAATGTAGCTTCTGGAAGACTCATCATAATATCTTGAACATTTACAAAAGATTGGTTATCTATGGAAATGCTTTTATGGGACAGTACTAGCCTCTTTTTTAATAAATTTTATATCGTTTAAGACTTAATTTATTTATAATAACCAGAGATACAAACTAATAGGTACATTAATTTGTTCCAAAAATCATACTATTTCATTTAATTATTGCTTAATATAGCTATACTATAAGAACTAGAAATTTACTGAATGTTTATAAAATATAAACAAGAAAAAATATCAAACAAATAATGTAAAACTTATTATGAAACTTAATGTAAACCACGGTATGAAATAGCTTCTGTGAAGCCCGACACCGAATTGATTAAAAAGTAAGAAATTTGTTATTCAGTTATTTTATATGCAATGAAAAACTTGCTATAAAGAAGGAAAATGTAATAAAATACATACTGAATGAAAATGCTTTATTTTTGCTTAATATTAAGTAAAATGCCTGTTATTTATTATGATAATTATATGGCCAAAACTGGTACAAATTAAGATATATTATTTAAAAATTTATAACTCAAAATATATTTTTCCAGAGAAAGAATTTTATTAATTAACAGGCAATAAAAGTTACTAAAGAATAGTGTCAGTACGACTTAAAAAACTTGAGCCAGTCATCCACTGTGAAAATTCAAATTCTAATTTTCTCTTAATGTGGCAAAAACTGGAGCATCTACCTTATTTCACTGTACCAAATATACTTTCTAGCATCCATGGTGATGGCGTGAACACGGTATGAAATAGCTTCTGTGAAGCCCGAAAATCGCGCCTAAATTTTCAGTGACGTCACTGGCGATTCGAACCTGATTGGTTCAGTTATTCACGCCCATGAACTTGGATGGATGTTTTTAGTTCTGCTGGAAAGCTCCCATTTTCGCTTTGCGGGCTAATAAAACCGGTTCAAACGCCCTAGAAGCGGTTTCGCTCTCCCTTGGTGACGAAATATAATCTAGTGTGCTACGGCCCTTACGGATGCTTGTGCCAGCGTGTCACCTGCTATGTTGCACAATGTGCAGCGGGAGGTGCAGTCCCGTGTCGAGATGTGTATTATTGCTGAAGGACACCATTTTGAACATGACAGATAAATGAACCTCATTTTCGGCAAGTGCAGTTTTGTTCAACGCGATCAAACAAATGTGCGTTTTGTGCTTTTCATTTGTATTATTTTTGTGCACAAGGTGTTTTTTTGTAATAAATCGATGATGCTAAACAACTTTGTAATTGACTTTTTTCCCGTATTTTGTGTCGTTTTTGAGATAAGAACGCTAACTCCGAATTTTGCCGCCAAGTGGCGCTGTAAGCGGTTTCCTTGCGTAGCGAATGACAACTTTACTATACCTAGATCCACTTTTATGACTATAGCTCTTACCGTTCGGAAATTATTGGGGTGACAACGGACTTTAGCAGAAACACCGTAGTATGTAGATTACTGGAGCACTGCCTTGAAAGTTTTGTGGTCATTACTACATAAAATAAGATTGCTTTATTGTTTTATAGAATTTTTTCAAAAAAATTTCTAATTAATTCAGAAACTCCGTTGCGATTTTTTAAAATTTTGTTTTGGAAATTTTGCGCCCCTCGATTTTTTTTACTCCGTGCCGGGGCACGGACTAACGGAGTGTTCGTCCGACCCTAGTCTCGGGAAGCCTGAGGTCATAAAAATTTTGTATCGTATTGACGAACCTCTTGGCTTATGTAAACCAAACCACTTTAACTTTACAGACTTTCCTCAAACGACAATAAGAATCATAAAGAACACTACAATACTTTCGATAATATAATAAACCAGCGAGAGTGGCCTCCCCTAAACTTTCTCGTATACTTTCCCAAAAAGGTGCTGTTTCCTTCCCCCCGCGTGGATAAAAAAATTCGAACCTACTGTAACTCAGAATCCAATGACTATCAGAAGGTTTCTCATTGTAAATTATAGTGATTGTAAAATATTTACGTAAAGAATGAAATTCAAAGAGATGCATAGCGATTAAATGCGAACCGATTTTCCACTCTTACCGACTCAAGGACAAAGGGACTTAATCCTTCCACGTGCACAGGCATTGCTACCAGAGATTGCTACCAGTACGCATGCGCATGGAGTTCATTTCAAAAGTGAACAAGTATGCAATTATACAGACCAACAGACAGATTTGGCCCAAAATTTTATACGGACCTACATTCATGACGATAAAACTGTGTACCAAATTTTATCCATCTAGCTATTAAGTTTCTGAGTTATAGTGTTCACATGACCGCGGACAGGAAGACTACCCCTAGACCGATTTTGTCCAAAATTTGAAAGAAACCTACAAATTATGTTTAAAGACCACATACCAAATTTCATCCCCGTAGCTCTAATAGTTTTCGAGTTATCGTGTTCACAGACAGACAGAATTCCTAAATTGTGTTTTTCGGACTCAGGGAGGTCTAAAACGTGGAGATTCGTCAAAATCTCGAGTTCGAATTTTTTGACGATTACAATACATTCTCTTTGTATACTTCGTATAGGAGAAAGTAAAAATACAATGAAATAACTAGCCAAACCAGCGGGAATGATCTCCCCGAAACTTTCTCGTATACGACCAGTAATGTGGGGTGGGTAAACACCCAGTTGGTAGGTAAATATTTTTGGGGTATTTGCCCAAGGCCTGGTTATTTTGAAAAAAAAAAATTATGAATGGTGATTTACAATGAAACATATAAAATTTATGAATTCTCAAAAATTAATATTTTGCAAAAAAATTGCGTATGTTCGCAATTTTTACGCGCGCTGAGGTACCACAACTTTATTTAACGTTTTTGAGTATGAAATCTTACAATAGATATCGCACAACATTTCACTACACCTCTGGTTAATCACAGGAGTCCATCTGGAGAATGTCAAAACGAACTTTTGTTTTGGGGATTGCCATAAATTCCGAAGCGCGTGCTTAGGGTTCGCTTCAATTTCCGCCAAGGTCAAACGCCAACCATACTCACTTGAGTAAAATAAGCGAAACTCTCGCCAACACATAGTCGTAATGTGCATTTTGAACTAAATACGCAATTTGAACACCTGTTTTTCAACCGATTGAGATGAAAATTGGGCACATATCTATAATTAATGTTAGCATCCGCGATATCAAGTTTTATTTATCTAAGCCAAAGGAGTTATGAGATACAAGTATGCGATTAGACAGACCGACAGACAGTCAACCTTTTGACGGATTTGGGCCAAATTTTATACGGACTAATTTCATGACGATAAAGACGCTGTACCGATTTTATCCATCTAGCTAATTCAAGTTTCTGGTTATAGCGTTCTGACACCGCGACACGATGAAGATTTCCTGACGCGATCTTGTCCAAAATTTGAGAAACGGCAAATTATCGTCTAAATACAAATAATTCACTCCCATTACACTCTAATGATTTTCGAGTTATCGTGTTCGACAGACAGACATAATTCCAAAATTGTGTTTCTGACTCAGGAGGTCTAAAACGTGGAGATTCGTCAAATCTCGAGCAATACGAACTGAACGGAAGTGGGTCGC
>BGPR01038661.1:0-10169 GCA_013235015.1 Araneus ventricosus | reverse complement strand
GCTTTACTTCATAAACTTAAAAAAAATAATAAAGAATATGGGATGTTGAAAAGAGGTTCTGAAATTACGTCAAATAAACATTATATATGTTCTGATGAACATTCTGAAAAGAACAACCTGAAAAACATTTTTAAAAAATTGAAGAAACTTTTGTTGATAAACATATTTAGGGTAACATAACAAAAGCATTTAATTTCAGTTAAAATTAATACGTACTAAATATCAATAAAATTTAGATCAAATTAACATCCTTTGAATAATTTTATTTTGAAACCAAAAATATTTTTTTTATCGTAATCGACTATAGACCTTCTGAAATTAAATAGATATTAGGAATTTGTAAGGCCTATCTGTGTGTTGAAATTCCTTTCCAAGAAATATCTTAAAATTTTCAGTTATTCATGCAGAAAAATTTGCTGAAGATTAACAGTGCAGGTTTACGTATCTTCTTAAAAAGCATTGGTAGGATAAATGAATTAGTTGGATGTTTGAACAGCAATGCTTTAAAATGTCGAAATACGCTTTTTGAAGCCTTTTCCAAGAACTTTCATTAATGTTTAAAGATAAATTTTCTCAAACGTATAAGTGGGCATAAATGTTAAAAATTTCGAAAATATAGTTACATGATATAATTTTAGCTCTAAACATTTCCTTTCGCACAACATATGAGGTGTAACTACTAGAAATAAGGAGACATATAATCTAAAACATTTTATTTTGAAATTTTATCAATTTGATTTATCATCATTATTTTACTCCCGTCCTAGATCTCTATATAGCTCCATAAGAATTATCGGATCAGGACTTCGGGTTAATATCCTGAAAGTCCTTTCCTCCTCTCCGTCTGTTTTTACATTAATTGCATTCACAGTCTCATATCTATTTTCTTTAAGCGCTGGGTTGCGCTTAGGAAATAAAGAAAAATCACGCAGGGCTAGATCAAGTTAAAACGTTGGATGTTCAACGATAAAGATTCCTGTTGCCCAAAACGTATTTAATTGTGGGATAAGGCGTCATCATGGTGAATAAATCATAATTTGTTTTTCCGCAGATCAAGTCGTTTTCTACTTAACCGTTAAGGTAAAATAGTACAGACATTTTTGTCTTATTGCCGCTTGATTGTTTCAACTTTAAGTGCCAGTTAAATGTGCGAAATTCCTTTTATCTTAATAAAATTTGGTCAGCCATGTCGTGGGTCTTTATCAGTCTCTTTCTCAACCCTCTTTGAACTTGCAAACTAGACACAAACTTGTTCTTCCGCTGGACCTCAACTGACTTGTGTCAATCACCTTTTCCATTGAAATGTGTATTGAATGTACTGATCGTATCAAACCCTGTTCTATAATTTTAAGGCATTTTGCTTGAAAAATACATTGTTTCTTAAGTTTTGCACCCCTATGTAAGATTTCAGAGTTAGAGGAGAGAAATGTTGGGAAATCAGGGTTAATCTTTACTTATCTTTCAGCCATTTCTATTACCACAGCACTCTAAATATCAGAACAAAGCGTTAAGGAATTTTTATTATATTGGGTTGCCGTTTTTATGGTGTCCTAAAGCTCTTAACTCGAACAAAAATGCTTTTTATGAATATTATGAAGATTGCATGAACGTTCCATCACTAAGCCATCCTTGAAAAGGCATAGCGAGAGGAATGACCTATGCTTCTAAAATGTGAAGTTGGTTATAACAGTTCTTGGTATTTTTTTATACCCGAAATAGATTTGGGGTATAGTAAGCTTAGATATGTTTTTGAAAACTAATGTTTTTTTATCCGAAACATCTTCAGCATGTGCTTGGGAAGATTAATGGGTAAATGATTATTAAAAAACTCTACATTATTTTTTTTAAATATCATGAGAATACGCGAAATAAACAGGGGTCGAGAAGTTGCCTTAGAAACACGAAAATTTATCGAATAATATATAACGTTTATTCCATTAAAATTGGTACCGGCACATAAATGCGATAAAATTTTGATCACGCATGTCCTAAACCGAGGTGCAGTTAAGTTAAAAATTGCATAATAAAAAGAAATACGATTTTTCAAACACAAAAATGAGGCTTAAAATGGTCAGAAATTGACAACGTAGATTTTTCGAACCTTCCAGCTAACACAAGCGGGAAAGTTGCCTGGCTTAAAGGCCCTTCTCACCTTGGCATTTGTCGGAAGTTTACCTAGAAATTATTGCTCCCATGCCGGCCGCAATGTTCTGAAGCACTTCTTCAGTCTTCTGTAAAGAGTGGTCTTAAATTAATGGAACCAGTACAAAAATTAATAACAAAACTAATAATGTCAGAGCATTGTTTCTTTTTTTAAATGAGAGACCAAATAAAAAAGAATTTCTGATAAGTGAAGTACCATTACGACATCCTAAATTTGCTACAGCGAGATATTTCCAAACGTAGTCCTCGTTTGGAAATATATAACATATGCGCGTTTTCTGCTTTCCTTTTCTAGTTTTTCTTGAATATCTCAAAAATTATTCGGTTTTATAACTACAATTGTTTTAACAAATTAAAGAATGTTAAATTCCTTACAAATACATGCTTTTATTTTTTAACTTTCTTTAATAGTTTCTCAGATAATGACTCTAAAAATCGGAAATTCTCCAATAATTTACGATAATCTACGCGACAGTATTTGAGACGACAGCTATAATTTATAGTCAATTCCATCACCTAGATACCATCATTCGACTAGCAGCATTCCTAACAATCGAGCGACGTCCGACTGAGACTGGCCAGTTTCAAGCCTACACACCACTCTCCATTATAAAATTCAAAACATTTTCATCTTTGTTTGAAACAGATGTTCTATGTTTCTATATTCTATGGATCGTAAACAAATTGAACATTAATCTAATTTGCTTTGTGCTTGTTAAAATCTTCTGTATTGTTTTTGTTCCTTTTTTACCTTCCCCGTAAATGTGTTTGGATGTAATGTTGTGTTGTTATCGGTACTGTAGCTGTTATTTTAACTTAAATTCCCGCCGATCGAATCATTGCCATACAGATAGTCGGTATTTGCGTGAGCACATAAATCAAGGATTTATTTTTCTATGCAACACCAGCAATGATCACATCTTTCATAGGACCAAGCGCAAAATATAATGTTTAACGCGATTAATAATAAAATGATTTTTGCATATTTTCTTTTCATGTGTTAATTCTATCTAAAACAGCTGTGTCCACTTTGCTATAGAGTTTGCTCAACCTGTTGCAGAAATGTTTTTGCTATAATTTTAAAGTGAAAAAAATCACAACATTTTAAATTAGGATTTTAATCTATTTAAAACTATTATCTGTTCCCAGCTCAATATAGTTCCAATATTATTTATCTCTATTTTATTTAAAAGGTTGAATTTTGCATTTTATAGTAGAAAAAATAGCAATAATTTTTTACACCATCTGAATATATATTACACCAAGTTACCTTTATCTTGAAATTTTAATGCATATATATGAAAGAAATGCTCCTTCGTTTGTATTTCACAAAATGTTTTGAAAAATAAAATATATTTTGCAATACTTAAATGTGTAACAGCGTGGACAAAATCTCCCATTACCATTAGAGAAACTATAAAAATCGTATATTAGTGCAAAGATCAGCTAATAAATGTTTACAATGCATATACATTCAATCGTTTTGCAATTATTTGACATTAATTATAGTTAGATTAGTTAAGTTTGAAACATCAAATGAACCATTACTCTGGAATGAAATTAAAAAAAACGTTTCCCTAATCTGTCGATTGATATCCTTCAAAGTTGTTATAATTAGACTTTTCTTTAGTATAATTTCTTATACTGTGTTGATTTATTTTTATGATATTTTTTAAAATAATTTCACTTATGAAAATGTCACAACCTACGGAAGTACCTTTCTGTGCTCAACGGTACGAAAACAGTGAAAAGGAGGACGACTCTTGTTTTGTTATAATTTCCGTACGCTACGTGCGAGAGCTATAATCGACGTCACTGGCCCTCACACCCAATGATATTGGCTGATTTCCTGCCTTAGGTGTATACAAGTAGGGTTTGAAAATATTGGAACCCGGTTCATTAGGTAAGCCTCTCTGAAATGGCATGAAGAAATTTCTTGTATCGTCCAAGAAAGAATCTCACTTTTGACATATGAAATGATGGAAAAAATATAAACAATTTTCAAAAATTTGGGGGGCTCTGTTTTCATACTTTAGAAAGAAATTAACAAATTATTAATAATACAAAGCGTAATTTTGACTTAGTGCTATTTAATTACTATCAAAGTGAAGAGTTCTGATACAGAAGATGGACAAATTTTGAAGAAAATTAGACTGCCGAAAGCAAAATACGCATTCATTTTCATCTACAAGAGGAAAAGCGTAAGTTGGCTGAAAGGTTGAAAATAAATGGCGTAGTTAAAATTTCAAGTTTGAAACAAAAATATGTTCTCTGATCCGGTATGCGAAAAAAATCAGTCTATAAACTTACAATGTTGCACACTTGCGTACATTTCCTGCATTAAACCAGACCTTTCTCCGAAATTATTCTACCACTCAGAGTTTCAAATTAAAGACTTTTTAGAAGACAGTGAAGACTGCACGGCCAGTTTCATTTGTTTTTGGGCAGAATCTTTCATAAAATGGTATCCTGAAAGGGGGATGCCTTACATATATTAAATGTAAAAATATTTTAAACTACTTTGCTTTCGCTAAAAACTTTCATTTTTTTCCATCTTCTTGAAACTAGAAAGGAAAACAACGGCATTTATCAATGAACAGACGGCAATACACGCTTGGATGCCTGAATAGGAGTTCAATGTCATTCAAATAATCGTAGTGCGGATTTAAAAATAAAGTTATTAATTTTCAGAAATTTAAATTTTCAGACATTTATATCGATAATAAATATGAGAATAGAATTTTCTATATTTGAGGTTGCAGATATTTAATGAAATTAATTCAAATACAATGCAGGATAGAAAACTTTTAATTAGAGACTATTGAAGAAGGCCCAGCTTACATTGTCTTTAGATTAGAATAGAAGTCAATGTGTTTTTGCGCCACTGAGAGTAGGAGATTGTTAGACGCCGTTCTTCTATATCTTTTACAAGAAAAGCATGCATTAAGCAATCATACAAATGGTTCAACGTTATCGAAGAATAATCAATTTTAGAGCTACTACTGCAGCTGAATTAATATATCATTAGTTAATAAATTCTAAATTGTAAAATAAAGATCGAAAATGTTGTCAAGTAAGCAAATGTGATATTTAAAGCAATTTCATAAAAGCAAGCTCATAAAATTTACGCTGTTAATAAGTATGGCAATAATAGTTGAATATCAATTTTAAAATTAAAAAGCAGTTGTGAATTCTCTGGTTTTAATGAAATTCAAGCCACATTGGCATTTCCTTATAACTTATGATTTACAAGGTGTGAGTTATAGGTAGAGTGAATCAAGCCTCAAATCGAAAATGAGAACAACCCGATTATCAACGACACCTTCCACGTGATCTGTAATAATCTGTTATCAATATAATAAGTGGTTTCCTGCACCTGTGAATCTTGATAAAATTTATTATCGACTGCTGTCTGTGAGGTGGTTTTATGGCGTGTCATGGAGCAAAGAATCAGATTGAAAATCTGTACAAATTAGGTAAATCAGCAGGCAAAAGCCACGTAATGCTGACGCGGGCGTATGAGGATGACACCGAGACCTTGAAGACAGTAGGTGTGGTTTAAATCTTTAATCCCGATGAAACTTTTTTCTTCCAGTCCCTTTAAAACCGGGCATTTTGGCAGGATACGACATGAAGTGGACTCTCCCTACCTGTGTGCTCATTTACCCCACCACTCCATCCCTTACTATAAAATTCTCTTAAAGCGCACGGAAATGGGATGTGGTTGTCAAGGATAATTGGACCTCCTACCGCGCTTCTCTCCGAAGTGATCTCAGAACCTCATCCCCCTCAAAAGAAGCCAACCGCCTCAGACCGAACTTCGTCGCAGTTAAGAGGAAGATTTTTGACCGCCCGTGACCGCCACGCTTGATGTGAGAGGGTTAAAATATTTGGTGACGAGCGTGAAAGTGTCGTAGACGAGTATCAGAAAGGGGGCCACATCTGAAACATCATGGCTCTAAGCTTCTCTTGCACGATAATGCACGGCCGCATACCTCTACTCTTGTAAAGCGGTTGCTGGCCCAACTTAGATTTACTGAACTGTCTTTCCAACTTTATTACCCAGACCTGTCACCACCGAACTTTTTCTGTTTCCTAAACTTGCAGTGACTGTAAAAGGGAGAAGAGTTGCAGACATTACGCGCATTCAAGCTGCTGTGAGACGGGAATAGAAACCTGTACCAGTGAAGGAGTTTTAAAGAGCTTTCGAAGATTTATAAACACTTTGTCAGAAGAGCATAGTAGGATGGAGCGAAAGAATCAAAAGTAGTCCGATCAATTAGCAATAGGCGGTAAAAGTTGTCTATTGACTAACATATCGCTGTGACTTTTTTCTGAATTTTTGCATTTCATCTTCATTGATTGCAATTGTTTAAGAATTTTATTTATTGTACGAATTTTCAGATATTTTATCAAAATAGCAAGAGAAATTGAAAGTTGTCCTATCAAATAGCAGTAAGTGGTAAAAGTTGTCTATTGGCTAGCACTGCTGATTTTTTTTAGAATTTTTACACTTCATCGTCATTCCCCGCAAGAGCCTTAAAATTTCACTATTTTCAAAAAATCGTATATTTTATTATAGTTTTTCGGCAATTATTTCTAAATGCATTGGTTACTCACTGTCCTAGCTACTGAAAATAAAAAGTTCCCTTTAATCACAATTTATTAATTATGCCATAAAAACTAATGAAGCTCTATTATAACTGTTATAAGTGTATGCAACTCTTTGCTGTTTTCTAGAACATGTTTTTTTACATATTATTGGATGGAGTAGCTAGGATTTTTATAAAACGCTAAAGCGAAGTAGGTACCCAATGTTAAAATTTAAATTAATATATATATTGAACAATTAATTAATTAATTCTAGGTACTGAAATATATAACACAATAATAAGCAATTCAAGCTATACTTATATAAATCACCTACGTTTTCAGACCTGAAAAACCTAGCTACTATTTAAAGTCAATTTGCATACAGTGGTAGTACATTCCATTAAAACAATTAAAGAAAAAACAAGTTTTAGAAATTTAAAATAATTTTTTATTATCAATTTTATGGATGTTAAACTGCCAACACTTTTAAGATAAGAATATAAAATTAGTAAATTTTACTGTTGATGCACACAACATCAAATATATGAAATCTCACAACGATAAAACAGAAACTATATATGTAACAATATTTTACCAAATTAGTAAAATGCAGAAAAAAAACACCCTCATAACGGCCATTTTGAAATTCGAATATATTTAATGAGAGATAAGTAGTCTCACAATGAATAACCTTTATAAGCACTGAAAAATGTACCTTTCATTGATTTAGACTTTCGCACACTACGTTTCGTACCACAAAATGGATTTAAATCAGTTGAAGCAAGGCATTTCTTGGTTTTACAACATCACTTGCGGTCAATATTAGCATGGGAAAGTTTAGTTTTCCCGAATTGTAGTCGACTTGGGAAATCTTTCTTGCTCACATTTTTTGTTTCACAAGTGGCGACTCTCGTTCACAAACATCAGAATCGTTGCAGATGGTGACACTCGCACAAAACAGGAATCTCCAACACGATCACACTACTTTCAATTTTTTGTAAGTCGTTCACTGCTGTTCGCATAATAAAGAGCACTTTCTACCAGTTATTTTGCTATTTTTCAAACTTCTTTAGAAGATAGATATATGTAATATAAATATCGCCATTCCAAATGCATGAAAAAAGCTTCAGTCCAGCATGAACTCGAATCGTCTTAGACAAAGGAAGGTAAGTTCAAACATAAGCAGCCTGTTGATTTCTTCTTTAAATTCAACATTTTAGATCTTTTGTAGATTTCTTTATAATCAGATTTATTCTACTGCTTGCATGCCTGAGAGGCCGAGAACCGAAGGAATGAATCCCAACGGTCTCGGAACCTCCAGGATGCGTGCTATCCCTTCAGAATATTCAAACCAAAAAGACAAAGGAATTTTACTAGCATAACGGAAAAAAACCTCCAGTCAAGAACGCCAAAACCTAATAACATCTAAATTCATCCGCAACAAGATGGCGAGGAAATAGTCCCGTTGAAAAATTTGAATTTAAGAATTCGTAAAGTTGATAAATTAATGGAAACAACAACAAAAGTTATGACAAATACTATTTAAATCGAATACAAAGTAAATAATTAGGAAAAATTTAGAAATTAAATGAAACGGCTGAAAATTATCGTTTGAATTTCAAAAATTGTCAAAGATGCCACAAGAGATGAAATAAACTTTAGTGGCGAAGAATTAAATTAATTAAAATTACTGACAAAACCGAAAAATGATGTCGATGCATTTTTTGCAATCTAACACATATATAGGAATTTCAACGTTAAGTTTTTATAATACAAAAGTAAGATTTGCATTTTTTAATCTTTGCAAACGGTCATTTCAAAAAATTCTGCTCCCAGAAGATTCGAAGCTTAGTTTTTATTTGAATTCTTTCCAAAATGAAAGATATTTCAAACATTTTTTTAAATAAGCAAGAGGAAAAGTGAAGGAAATCGAGCAATCAAGCACTTTTGATGAAAGAACAGTTTATGTCAGCAACATATATGAAATTTACAATGATATACGATTTTTTTCTTTGATACATCTTCAAAAATGATAAACTGGAATATACAGTTTTATTAGGAAATGTAAATACTGCCAAACCCTTGAAAATGTTAAAAGATTAGCACTAAATAACGTCCGAATTAAAAGGATTCATCAGATCTCGTAAAAAAATTTATGAAAGCTCTTTTCTTAACCTTTCTGAAAAAAATATTTAAAGATATGCGATTGAAAATTCCATAAAACTTTAGTTGATCAACAGATTTTGAAATAATGTTAAAAAAAGAATCTTTGAGTAATAATTTTACAATTTATATGTATTGGTACTTTAGCGTTATTTTATTATTTATATGTATCGTATTAATTTTAGTATTATATAAGTATGATTAATTTCAAAATAGGTAGGAAGTTAAGCTTTCTCTTATTTCAATAAATTCTATCATGCTGGTGATTCACAATACAGAGAATATACTGCGAGAAGTAAGCAATGTTACAGCAATTACAATTTATTTTGCAAATACGATATGTAAGTTAGTTCTTCGGGACACCTTTTAAACAATTATTATAGCTTTGGTTCAATGCTGCTAATTAACAGTAGAAGCTTCAGTATCTTAGCAAGAATCATTGCTTTTGCAGGTCTCAGTGGTAGGACGCACGTGCAGTTCCGTAAACCTCTTCTATAATGCAAAAAAGACACGCAATGCTTTGCTCAGCATTTCCATGTAGTTTGAGCTGTATGTCAACGATTCCATATATTTCTTGCCATCTGTATTGCTTAATCTGTAAATATTTCCCTCCTGTGAAACATTATATTTACTGCTTTGTAAGAAGAATTTTTTCCCAAAATATAAAGGACCTCAGGAATTTTTTCTATTCCCTATTGAGCATCTCTTACAGAATCGCATCAATAGCAAGTGTGTGGAAGCACTTGAAGCACAGGTATTATATGATTCTTCGGCAATTTTCTATTTCTAGGAATAATAAAAACAAATTTTTTCAAAGTCTGCTAAATTTCTTTAGGTTTAGTTTAGTTGAGTTACATTTACGTTACGGCGAGCATGTGGCAAGTTCGTTTAAAGTTTGATACGTCAAATTCGCTATGACAAGATAAAAATCAAATCAAAATCAAACTTTCTGCACACTTACGTGCTATCTGTGATTCAGTATTAAAAAGTATATTTCTCCCTACCTAAGCATACGGAGAGAACAACTAACTATTGGTTTTTAAAAGACCATACATCATTCATGGAAAAATCTCTTAAGGCATATGAAGTAACTTGTGTAGAATCGCGGCAACAATTTTTTAAAGTTCGTTTTCTGCCTTTTGATGAACTGTCTAGTCCAGCAAGCAATCCTGGTCTATATGGCGTCGTGCATTGAATGCCACGTATGGGTAATTTGTTGGTGTCGTATCTCTTGGACGACCTTCCTGGCA
>BGPR01038660.1:0-14619 GCA_013235015.1 Araneus ventricosus | reverse complement strand
TTTTCTACATTTTGTGCATATTAAGTAGTAGTCAGTACCATATTTGAGGCCAATTCAGAAATAGGTATTATGTACTTATATTATAATTAACTAAACTTGCAAAATTTGCCTTCAATGAAATACTCTTGGAAACTTTATCCACATTTAGCAAAGCATGCTGAAAGTAGATTAAATATTTACTCATGTCTGATGGATAATTCAGTTGCTCACTTGGTTGAAAAATAATTTTTAATCAATTTCATTTACTTCTTTTTCTTCTAAATCTAATCTTTTAATGGTGCAGAGAAACTTAATATAACTATATTTGATAAAAGCAGGTTTGGACTTGCTTTTTAGATAAATTTTTCTTACATTAATATATTTGAAACCAAGTATATTGCTTGTGGTTTTGGTAAATTAGCTTGTGCTGTTGGAAATAGCATAATCTTAGGAAGAGAATCAATCTCATACCATATTAATTAATTGGATTATTGTAAATTTAAATACTGTTCAGCAACGGATTCCAAAACTACCACTTTTGGACCATTTTACACAGAAAAGGGGTGTCACCCAATGAGTCGTATGAGCTCATTTTCGGAGTTCTTTGTTAGATCACGCTAAGTAAAATGTAAACATCACCTTTCCATTCTTCACTTTCCCCCTATTTTGATGAAAATAACCAGGATCCTTAAAGGTTTAGTCCTTAATAGTCCTTACAAATCCTTATTTTTATGCCCCATTTTTAAAAAGTCCTTGAAAGTCCTTACTTTTTACTCTGCCATTATTAAAAAATTTAAAATTTCACCGATTATCGTTTTTCTAATTCCTTCTTCTCGGCGGCTCTAATCTCGGTCGATGGGGCTCTCGCGGAATGGGGTGGGGGGACGATACTGCTCTCGTTCCACGAATATATATCCATTGCATACACTTTGGGAAATAAGGAAGGAGTTACAGATGGCCTTTATTGGTCCATGGTTCCATAGGAATGATTGTCAAAAGTGCTGTCACCATTTTTAGAACAGTATCAAGTCACCTTTACTTCCATTTTTGCCAGTGATGTTTTTAAAACTTGTTAATGATTGCATTCAACATTTCAAAATTTTGAAACCAGAGAATGAAAGAATTGAGAAACCTGAGACTTTGTGCAAATTCAACTTCAGTGACCCAAACTTGTATAATGATAAAAGTTAAGCGTATTTAGGATTTGCTGCAGAGCAACTAATAAAAGAAAAGATAAAAAATAAGGAATTGGCAGACAAGGATGTTTTCACACTCAGACAGGATAGTCGGAAAAACATCATAACAATGATAAAACATTTCATGCAGAAATGTTCTGTGAATTACGCACTAGTAAGACCTGCGATTTGCATTGATCCACGAGTAATGGCTGGATATCCCGAAAAAGCACAGGAAAAAATGAAAAAGGTATTGATTGTGTTGTCGCAAAATAAACGTATTTTGGGAAAAGATTGCGACGAAATTTTGTTACTCTATGCAGATTTTCTGTTAAATATTGTAAAGCCAAATACATTTGAATTTACTTCTTTCAATCCAAAGAGTGATTTCCTTGATACTTTATTACAAACTTATTTTAACAATAACCGTTATGAAAAAGTTTGGAAGATTATCAAAATGGTATTAAAACTGTCACATGGACAATGAGGTTTTTCGGTGAATAAGGCCCTGGAAATAGAAAATTTGAAAGATGCTTCATATATTTCCCAGTGTGTAAATCATGAATTTATTAAGCTGTCTGGGGCTATTTATGACTTAAAGATTACTAAAGAAATGAGGATGGCTGCCACCTCAGCTAGAGCAAAATACATGCAATATTTAGAAAGTGAAAGATCCAAAGAAAAGACTGAAACAAAACATCTGAAACGAAAAGCTTTAGAGGAGGAAGTAGATGTTTTAAAATAAAAGAAAATGTTCCTCCAAACGGACATACACCAAACAAATGAGAAAGCAAAGGATTTAGCTAAGGAGGCTGAAAAGTCAAAGGACATAAATTTATTTATTCCATCGCATGAACTAAGAAAAACAATTATTGAAAAGAAATTAAAATAAATACCTTGGACGTAAAATTGAATGAAAAAAAGTTTGAAATTAAAAGATATTTAATTTGATTACCTGTTTCATGGGGTTTTTTTCCATCAATTTATTAACTCATATTTTTAGGAGTTTTGTTGTGTTAAATTTGTAATGTATCTTCTATGTAATTTATCATCTAATAGGTTGAATTTGCAAAAATGAGACATTTTATTTAAAAATTCGTGCTACAATTCGTTAAGTTTATTCAATTTAGAGGTCCTTATTTTTTTGTTTTTTTAGTCCTTAAAAGTCCTTGATTTTCTTTTAAGGCAATGTGTACGAACCCTGATAACTCCTCTCAGTGCATGCGCAAAAGTGCGGAGGGTTTCCGAATTTGTTGCTATACAATAACTATATTCTGATATAAGTGCTGCATTTTTCTTTTTATTCCAATATTTTATTATGACATTATTGATGAACACAAATAGCCCAAAGTGAGGCAATAAATAAAATTAAAAATGGATATCATCATTCATTTAAAAATATTTTTTATGCTATCTGTTTGCTAATAGCACCAAATGAGGCAACTAATAAAATTGACTAAGAATGGATAACATAAACAATATTCAGTTAAAAACTTCTTAATTTTCAAGTTTTATATATCATTTTCTAATGCAGCATTAGTCTCTTCAGAAATAAAATTTTTGTTTAAAAAATCATGGCATTTTAATAAGAATTTATATATCATGAAAAATAAGTTAATTTGGAAAGGATATATTTTCACTGTCAAAAGAAGACTAAAATCTGTCATTTTTACAATGAAATATTTTTACTAATTTTATTTTTAAAGGTGCTGATTAGTTAATACTATTTATAAAAGTTAACTTGATTTTAGAGAGTTAGTATTTTTGCAAAATGATAATTTTTTAAATTAAAATTTTTATATTTTCACTAACCCCCGATACGTTAAATAAAAAAAAATGCTGTGATGATAATATTAAGTAATATGAAAACCTGTATTTATTTATTTTTAGAATCTAGTAAAAGACTGTGAAGACAAGGATAAGAAGATTATCAATTTACTTCAAGATAATAAAGTTTTGAAGAATGATCTTACAACAAAACAAAATGAATGTAGCAAATACAAACAGGTACAATATATTTAAATATATATCATCTAAAAATCTGTTAGCTTCCATGTTTGCTATTGTATTGTTGTTAATGACTTAATTTAATTATTTACGAAGCAACATATAGAAATGTTATTGATATGGAGGAAGACCTTAAAGATTTTGAAATCATTGTAGAATCTAGAGAAAGTACCATTTCTGAGCAGAATAATAAAATGTAAGCATCTTTTCTCCCTATTTTTAACAAAGCTGTTTCATTAAGGGGATGTTGTAAAGATGTTGACCAAATTATATATTTCCATGTGTCCCTTTTTTTTATTAATATATATGACTAGAGAGTTTTTATATTTTAATTGAAATTTGTATTAAATGTTTATAAAAATTAAGTAATCAATTTTGTATGTTATGATTGGATTACAAATGTTTTTTTTAATGAATCTGCTGAGTTTTTTAAGCTCTTATACTGTAACAAAATTTCTTTTGCAATTTCTGTCTTGTTTCTATTTGAAAGCCACATTAGCAGTACTAAAGCATTAAATGTTTTATTTGTTTTCCTGATTTTCTTAATACATGTAAAATGTTCCATTGGTTTGTGATTGTGTAACTATTAGTATAATTGTATATTATCTTATTTTATTTCATATTTATATGTTGATGCATATTTTAAAAAAATTCTATCAAAAATGCTTTGAAAATCATCATACTTATTTATAATGATGTATTTATCTCATTATATTTTTTTTATGCATATATATATGAGACTGGGGGAGGGGACAATGTTGAGAAGGCCTGAAAACTATGTTGAAAATAATATTACTAATTAAAATGCGGTGTCAATTCTAAATAAATATATTCTTAACATATAGTGAAAAACTTGAAGCAGAAGTTGAATTTGAAGAACAAATTGAAATGTGTGAAAATGGAGCTCAAAAGAAGAAAATCAAAAGTAAGTTTGTAATATTTTAAAATGCTTCAAATTTATTAGTGATACTAACTATGTATAATAGAGATAATTTAACTTGTAATGAGTGGTTGAGTTTATTTGAAAAGAATGTACCTGCCATTGCTGTGTTGAATTGTTTTTTTGTTGTCCTTGCTATCTGTTTATCCACATATATAGTCCGCATAAAACAACTATCTTTATAATTGAAAATGTTTATTACAAATAACAAACAAGCGCTGGTGCCTAACTATTACAAAAATTACAAGAAATAAATTATACAGTGGTAATGCTACCTTCCCTGGAATACATTGACTCAATTCTAGATTGACAGAACCGCTGAATTGCTTAGCTGTAATGTGTTTGACAGAGTAGAAAATAAGACATACCACAATCTGTATACTTACATAGAATAAAACAATTCATCAAAACACAATAAAAGCGTTAAATACAAAAAATATAGAAGGAAAAAAATGACAATGAAATTTAAGTAAATAACTTTTACAATGCACATACAGTTTTGAGGAAATATTAATATAAAAATAAATTAATACTGTACTTTTTTTCTTCTAAAATAAGCTAGTTTTTTTTTTAAAATCAGTTTCAAGTGAATGAGCTCAATTATTATAAAATATTATTAAAGTACGATGTCAAATTTCTTTATTGCATCTATTGCAAAAAATATAGACATTGATTTGTGATGGTGTAAGAATTTTTTCTTGGAATTGCAGAGGAACACCAAGGGACTTTCTCTGTCCGTTTAACTGCTGATATTGTTATACTGCAAAGGGGTGCATCTTGGTACATATTAAGTTTTCCCATTTTTTAAAATCAGTGAGTGAATTATCATGGCCTGATTGAGGTTTCTTATTCTTGCACATTTTCTGTTGAGGAGAAGTAATTTAAAATGTTTAGTATTATGTATATTACATTTAGAACTTGTTATAAAAGAGAATAAGAAAATATAGAGACAAGAGCTTACTTGGTGAAAATAGTTTAGAGATCTAGTGTCTTTATTTTCTTAAAAAATATTCTGATTGATATTTGAATTAAAATTTTAGTAATTATTAATTTCAAGATCATATAGCTGATTAGTAAAATGGCTGAAAAGCTAAATTATTTATTTTTGAATCTTGACAAACATTCTAAATATAAGTTTTTTGAGGGGCAAAGATAATACTAAATTTATAGTTTTATTAAATTTTGACATTTATTCTAAAGAACATTTGTTTTATACAGGCACTTTGAAACACATTTCATGAGCTTCATTATTTGACTTTTTGACATCAGATTTATGATTCTTATTTTTCTTTATACTATAATTTTGTATTTTTAATATCTTGAGTGCTTTTGTATTTATTTTATTATTCAATTAATCATACTTATTTTACTTCTCGGTATTTAAGTTTGGCACAGATTATTTATGAAGTTCAACTTTGTTCCAAGCTTGTCGTAATACAGTTATATTATAAAATAATTACTCTGTTCATTGATATCATTTTGTTCTGACTTGGCATTAAAGTTGATAGATTTAAAATCTACATACTTATAGTTAATCATTTCAGAAGTGACCTGCAATTTTTTTGCTTTCAATATATTAATTTTTTTGCTATGATTGACATAATTTTTTTAAAATTTAGCGTGCAATGAAGTATTGTGTTTAAGAAATCAAATGAGGTTTGTTCATTTTAGAATTGGCTTTGAAGCATTTAACTTTGGTTTAAAATAATTAATTGGAATATTTCCTAGTAAAGATAGAGCATGAAAATCAACCTGCAAATACATATACCCTAGTATAGAGATATTGGGTTACAAAGAATTTTACTCCAAATTTGTTGTCAAAATGCTTGGAGATGTAGAATACTGTTTTAAACTGTATGTTTTATTTAATATTCTAAAAAAATGTAATGGTTTAATCCAAAGTTTTCTCATTAATTTTTCCAAAGGATTATATACTAGAAGATTTGTGCCCGTCTAAGACAGGACTTTTTAACTTACCATTAATATCTCAGATTTGATTGTCTAGATTTATCACTAATGAAAGTTGTTGATGAAAATCTCATATGAACAGAATGCTTAAGAAATATAAAAAGCATGAAAAAACAAAACTGATGAATCAGCGGCAATTGCTATGTTTCAGCTGACCTTCCTACAAAAATAAAGGGTGTGGTCAGAAGACAGCAATCCAGTATCCCACAGAGCTTTGTTGCTATTAATCCGTTCCGACATTCTGAAAAAAAAATGCAAGGTGTTTTTTGCCTTTCTTCTTTTAAGTTTTCCTTCTCTTCTTCTCTGATGGTATTCATTATCTATTTTAATGTTTCTTGGCTTTGTCTAGCCCTCAATAGTACAAATCTCTCTGCTAACCTTCGTTTCCTTGCAGGATCTTCTCTGTCCATTTTGTTTACCAACAATACTTGACACTTCCTCTTTCAAAGATAAAAAACTCACGTCCCCTTTTGAAACCGTGCAAATTCTGGAATCTTTTTTCTCCCTTCTAAGAAAGAGTCTTCACCCTTCTGGGAGCCACTTTTGGTATGTACCACTTTCCTGTGAGCATTAGTGGCTTGAGGAGCGATGATTATATTATATATATATGTATATAAAAGGTCTTTACAACGTTCTTAAGATTCAAATGTGTTTTCTCTACCACCTTCTGCTTTAATTGTTGTAATAAGTAGCAACTAATTTTTCAATTATAAAATTCTGATTTTATGAGAATTTAATTCTTCCATCTATTTTACTGCTTATTGAAATATAGAATTTTTTAAAAAAAATGAAGTTACATAATTCTATCGGGTTTTGAGAAATGCCATGAATTTTTAAAACAGAAAATTCAAAATTCTTCTTCTTTAGAGTATCAACCTATTGCAGGTCTTAGCTGCCTCGACAGCATGCTTCTTCCAACTCAGATGATCCAAAGCAGCTGTCAGTTTTTTTATTTTCAAATTTTGATGTCATTTTCTGTATCATCCAGCCATCTTGTTGAAGGTCTGCACTGGGCATGGGCTCCCAGGGGTTCGCAGTGTACAATCTAGTTGCGGGTTATTTTCAGGGGGTTCTCCAGACGCTGGCGACCATCTCAGTCTGTTACTTAAATTCAAACTTAGATTACATTATTATTTTAAATGCACATGCTGTACTATCTGTAATTTGTCAATTGATATTAATATCTATCTTTCTTACTGTATCTTTCTCTTTCTTGTTGCATTCAATTTAATTACAATTTAAAGTTAGACAAAACACCTCTCCCCATATTGATGTTTTATTCCTTTAAACAATTAACTAGTATTTTGATTTTTTTATGATCACCACAAAATTTTATTTGCATATCTTATATTCACCTGAAGGAGAAATAGTTTATTTACTTCAGAAAGAAGCATGTTTAATAGTTTATTTATATGTTTTCTTTTCAGAGAGAAGAACTTTTAGTATATACCATGAATTAACTTTGCAAATTAGATAATCAAACTACTTGCATGAAGCCAGAAATTCAGAATTTGCAAGAAAATCTTTCTCATTATAAAGTTGTTGCAGAACTATAGAAGATCAAAATAGCTTCGGTTCAGAAAATTTTCAATGCAAGAGTTAGATGACAAAACGATATTCTAGAAAAATCCCTTAGCGATAGAAAACCAATTATGTGGAAATCAAAGAAGAGGTAATTTTTAATTTCATTTTATTTTTCTGTTATTAGTGCTCTGTTTTTTTAAATATGAAATTACATTATCAACTGATTATTAAAAAAATCAGCAGAGGGTATTTTATTTAGTAATCCAAACTAAATGAAATTTAACCCTATCGGAATACATTTTCAATTTTGCATTAAAACCAAGATCTCAGAAGTTCACTGAATTAAGTTTTAGAAGATTACCGAATAATGTTTTACAATATGGAATTTTTCTAAACAGTAATAATCTTATTGATTCCAAGGATATGGTGGATTTAATGTTTAATATACTTCTTTTCATGTTACTTTTAAAATGCTCGTTCATAAAAAGTTGCATCATATATAATTTATTCTTTATCTCTGAGGCAATATTGAATAAATATATCAATAGTCATGTGAATTAAAAAAAAAAAAAAAAGTTTAAGCTTTTTAACACAAATGGAATTTAACATATGAAAAACGAAAATTTTATTTTCTCACACTTGGGCTTTAACATTTCTTCAAAACTTTGGAAGGGATTGTGGTAGCATGTTTTGCTAATGGCAGAAAATATATGTTTAACATTGCTGTTGAAAGGGCTTATTTTGAAAAGAAGATGGTGATAGGGAGGAGGCTCTGCTGATTTTTTGTTGTGGAATTATAAGTAAGATTAACCTATCTTCATTTATTTTCTTATTTTTTTCCTTTTTTATATAATAGTGAAAGAAAACAAATTTTTTCTAATGCCATTGATTTTTAAAAGTTCATTTCCTCATTAAATTCCAAAATTACCATAAAATCCTATGAAATCCTTTGTAAATACAAAAATTATCCTATATTCTCTTATCTCAGACGGCCTAAGTCACATAACTCAAATATCATCTTTGAAGTCAAACCGAACAAGCTCACTCAGGCCCTAGAAGGAGGCTTTGGAAGGCAAAAGGAAAATCAGACTATTGAAGGGTGTGTAATGAACTGTGGAGAGTGAAAATTATTTTGAACTTCCAACAAATAAGATCAGTTTTAAAATTGAAGAACTTTTAATAATTCTACTGTGTTGCTTAAAATATTAGTTTTGTTTATTTCACATTACACTTATTTTTAAGGCTTAATAATGACAAAAAAAAATCCTCTGCAATTTTCTCTTTTTTATTTTAGGCAAAACACATCTGAATGAGAAAGTTAAACTACAAGAAACAAAAATGCAACAAGCAAAACTAATCGATTTCTTGCAGTCAAAATGAAAACATGGAAGAAAAGAAAGCCAAGGAAAAACATTTGTGCTTTTTTTTTTTTTATTTACTTCTTCAATTTTTCATATAAATTGTCTTTTTTTTAAATTGGTTTCAGAATAATCATAGGAAAATCATTTCTTTCTGAACAAATTTTCGATTGTTTGGAAAGAAAAGCATGCAGCCTCCATTACTTTCGAGATCTGGAGAAATTGTTAGAAATGGAAAGAGTAGGTGTAAGCAGTCTGCAAGATCAGTTAAGCCAAGCTTCGAGCTGAAAAAAGTATTAAGCTTTGCAAATATAGAAAGTATGTATCTTTGAATTAAAATTTTTTACAGCATTTATAACATTTTTTAATAAGTACATTTGTACAGTTCTGATCCCAGTGGATGTATTTTACATTATCTTCATTCTCATTACATGATATATATGTAAATTGTTTTATGTAAGGAAAACATTTTAAATTTTAATGATCTAGTGTACTTGCCCTTGATTATAAAATGGCATTCTTTGTCATAGGATTCATATTTGAAGTCCTAAATGTTTATAAATGCTTGTTATATAGGAATTTAATCATAAATAAGATGAATGAGATATCGATATAAGATACATGCATACTAATTTTACTATTTCTGTTTATTGATTTATAAATTATATCTTTGTGGGTGAAAAAAAATATATTGTGATTGGTAGGCTAATTTTGTTATTTTTTTCTTCTATTTCAATGGACAATAATTCATTGCAGATATTTCCCGTTTTCAATTGACAATATTTTTCTGCTTTATTTCATTTCTTGCTGCACAACTTTTGCTGAACTTTAAAGGTTGGATTCACAAATCAGCATAGCAAATTATTATGACTCTGTTTAAATTACTGTGATGATTTGAACTCTAAATCTGTTTATGCAAGTGAATTGCCTTTATTCTCAAATGCAACTTTCTTTGAAAGAATTGGTTGAAATTTCTTTAAGCTGCTTTAATCTGAGAAACCATCCATGAGTGTGAAATTTTAATCCATTTTGAAAGAAATGTTTCCTTTCTCCTTTTCTTAAAAAAAAAAAAAAAATACTGTAATACTTTTTTTGCGATTACTTTAAGTGTTTGCGAATCCAGATAAGGCACATTGTAAGGCAATAATGGGTATCTGAATTCAACAAACTGTGATATCACTAGATGATCAATATTGACCAGTTTTCTACGACAATTCTGCAGACTTCTTAAATAATTTTCAAAAGATTAAGGATTGAATTATTGACTAGTGCCAATGAAATATACTATGATAGGTTTACACAGTGGCTTTGCACAATAGCTTACAACTAAATTAAAAGTTATCTGGATTTGATACTTTCACAGGAAGTTAAACATTGTTTTAGCGTTTACCTTAATTTTTTCTTTTTTGATTTAAGATGATATCCTCTTTATGGTTTAATAATTTTCATAAAACTCATTGTATTCTCATAAAAATTTTTAAATGTTTTTTTTAGTTAGCAATTTGACTAAAGTATTTCTTCAAATGCTGATACCTGTTTCACCAATGTCTCGAGCTATGCATACTGCAATGTGGCTTCTCCAAATGTCCAGTATCTGATCGAATGAGGACAATCCTGTTTCACATCAAAAGAGCTCTTGGATGATAAAATCACCAAACCTTCAGGAATGAAACACTTAGAATACCTCCTCGATTTACAAGTATGTGCATGAGAGTACTAAACTGTACTTGTTTGGATTCAATTTTGGAAGACAACAGCGAAATGTGAAGGTATTATTTGTATTTTAAAATACTAATTTTCTTCAAGTTAATTTTTTCAAATTTACAAACACTTTTAGTGAATTAGTTTATTTCATGAAGAACATTTTTTATAAGAGAAAACTGCTCTTTCTCAATGCCTTAGATCATAAAATATTTTCTGAAGGAAGTTTGAGAATTGTGTTTAATATCTGTGAATAGTTTTATCTTTTTTTTTTTATTGCAGGGTTCCCACCCGGTCTTTGTAAATCCTTGAAAACTCCTTGAATTTTATTTGCCATTACTTCGAGGGCCCAGGAAAAAAATACTTGATTTTAGTTGGGTCTATGAAAAGTTGGGGAAGGTACTTGAATTTTTTTGTTGGGTCATGAAAAGTCCCTGAAAAAAATTCGCAGTAAACCTATCTTGGGGAATTCCACCACCCGGAAGAGTGTTGCTATGAGACAACCTGTCAGCATTCTTTTCTCTAGTTTGAAAGAGGGGTGGGGTGGCAAAAAGGGTGTTGCTATGGTAGCAGCTGTCAATCCACCCGATCCTTCCTCTCTGGGTAATTTGGGTGCAGGGGGGGGCTGGCAAAAAGTAGAGTTTGCATATGACGGAGAAAAGCAGGGCAATTTGTTCTAAAACTAATTTTTTTTTTATTTTCATAATTTATCAAACAAGGTAATATTTGCTGCGCATGTAAGAGCCCAGGAGAGTTTACATTTAAATTTCTGTGGAACCGAAATTTAGTCTATGAATTGATTCGTTCCTTTATTAGTTAAATGAGATACTCAGTTGATAAATATTGGATTCAAATGTGTAGGCATTAGGAATTTGGCTTAGTGCCAGAGATTCAGACAATTTGTGAGATGCGTAAATTTTTCCTTCATCTGTCTACAAAAAAAATATATATATAGAAATTAGCATCCACACTGGATACTGTTTGCTTCTTTGATGATTTAATATCAAATAGGAGTTATAACTGGAATTCATTTTCCATTTCAAAGGAGATCTTTTTGGTGAATTATTGCAATACTGACCTTATTATTAATATTTTGTCAGCACTTTTAAATTTTTTGTGTATTCTTTTTTTTGTGCTATGATTACATTTTGATAATTATAGGATCTTCAAAGTATTGGACGGAAATTATCTGTTATAGGAGCAGATTTTTTTTTTTTTAATTATGTATGCATGCATGTTTGGTTTCATTCTTTAGCCACTCTAAACGGTTTAGTTAAATTAAATTTAGTGATGAAGTATTCGGATTAGTGAGAGACTCGGCGTATTTTAAAAAATTGAATTAGATTTTTATTTATTTAATTTTAAGTAGTAAATTCCAGCATTTTTTTTGCCCATTTTGCGAATTCCCCTCCCAATTATTTTTACGTGAAGCAAGTATGCTTTATTTTTTAATTTATTATTTCTTGTATTTTTCTCTTTTTTTGTCTTTTGATGTTTTGTTTCTCTTTGGTGATTTTTTCTTTCTGAGCAGGTATTGAAAGAAAAAAGTTGGTTGGAATCGGAAGAAATATGCTTCCATGTTTTATTATAAAAAACATTGGGAAAAATCGTTATCTACCCTTTTCATCTTTTTTTGTGTCATTTTAATGTTTTTTGCAATTAATTTTATTAAGATTTTTACTTTGCTTAAGTTTTTTTTTAGTTTATATTTTTAATCAACAATGCAGGGAATGTAAAGCTCTTGGTTTTGAAAGCAAGAAGGATCTTTAAGGACCAATGGTCATGGTTTTCTGTCTTCGTTGATGTTATAGAGGTCCCTTTGTGAAATGGATTCTAAAATAGAAATTCCGGTTCCATATGCGAGAAAGGTCGACATGCAAACCTTTTGAAGCGACTCTTGCACATATTCAGCTCAGGCTTTCGGTCTTTTTTCTGTCATTTTGAGTTGTTTCTAGGGCTACTAGTGAATCTCACAGGAAAGAGGGAGACCTTCCCCTTTGAAAATTCTGCAATGTGTTTTCCAAACGAAAAAATTACGGAAGTCACGAGAAAAATATATTAAATGCAATTTAATTAAGATAACTAATAAGTTTAAAATTAATTTTAGGCTACAGATTTCTTGAGGGACAGTTATTTTCAAAATTTTGTTCCTATCTGGAAAAATCCTATGGACACCTATAGTATCAATTTTCTTATATTAGTTCTTAATGGCAAAACTTTTCTTTTCATAGGATTAATATAGTGGTTTGATTACTAAAATTCTTAATAAAGAGCAAGGTATGCCAGATTATACAGTTTTTTTTACTCTTCATAATGGCAAATAGTCAGGTAAATTTTTGTACTCCGTTCAAACTGGCTATTATTCAGTTGAGCTTGGGCAAAATATGGCAAAATTTAGGGCCATCATAATTGTAGTCATACATCACACTGAACTGCATTGCATTGGTGTCTGCACTGCAGGGAGATCTGCTGACAATTAGCTGAAAAGGCTGATTTTTCAATCTATTACAGAGATGAATAGTTTTAAGAAAGGCAAATGAGATCAAAATTATCAATGAGAAAAAAATTGAGGTTTTTCAGAACAACTGGAAATGTAAATTTAAAGTGTTTTGAAGTTTATTTATTTAAACCTAAATAAGGTTTACGTTTGTTGATTGGTACTGTCTCTTGCTTCCCCTTCATTTCCCAAGAAGCAATGATCAAAAGTAAGAATAAAGGTTCTAGGGCTAGCAATTTTTAATGAATTTTTTGTTTCAATAATGTATTTGTGAAGTAGTGTGCTACTAAGTAATGCTTAGTAGTTGTGTAAAATTAGCATCTAGTAGTAGTGCATTATAGCTAGTACTAAGGGTGCTTGAATTTGGTCTCAAAATACTTTACTTTTCTATGAATTTTGGTGCTTAACAAAATGTACCTTTCCTACTCTTCATAAGCATCTAAATTTATAAATAAGAAATTGCATTTGAGCGTTAAAGTTGAAAAGATTTGATTTAAATAAATTTGTCTTTTTCATTTTTTTGTATCTAAAATATGTAATTTTATGGTCCCTTGAATTTTTAAAAAGTCACTTAGAAAACTCCTTGAATTTTTTTCTTGATAAGGCGGAGACCCTGTGGTGTTTTTAAAGTTTTTCTATAACATAGCTGTAATTTTTTCTTACAGTTGATCAGTTATATTTGATTTTTTATAATTATTGCAGTGATTTACCATCTTTATCTCATTCATGGTTGTTTTAATTCAGAGTGCTCGAGCGCCATCTAAGTGTACATCTTCATTACCCAGTACTTGTGGTTTTACCATCTGAATACATGGGCATTTCAAATTGGCTGTACAGGAGCAGTCTGCTGAAAAAATCTACTGAGGTAGAAGGATGGTAAAGCAGAAGGTTGGATAAAAGTGCCAAAGTAAGCATCGGCGAAACTTGCAGTTGTCTATGAGGAACCTTTGATGGAAATTTTGTTGAAAAAAAAAAACTTTTAGGGAAGCTATCAATACCACAGCGCTCATTACTTATATATTGTTCCTCGGCTAAGTCATTATTGTTAAAATTACATAACGGTGAATAGCTGCATATCTGTTAGTAAATGGTGTAAAATTTAACCTCTGAGTTCTAAACAGAGACTTAGTAGAGCTAAATGAGGTATCCGTTTATTTTTTCAACATTTTTTATAAACAGGGATGAAGTTTTCGGCTTTTTCGCTGATTTCCTTTTTTTTGTTATTTTGGAGAAATTTCCGTTTTTTCTCTCAAATTCGTTTTCTTTATTTCAGTTCCGTTTTTTTTTTTTTTTTTTTTTTTTTTTTTTTTTTACCGCAAAATGTACTTTTCTTCCGAAAATTCCGCTTTACAAGAAAACCTTTCTATCCTCTGTTTTGAAAGAAAATTCCCGAATAATGCTCGACCATGTGACTAAGACTCCACCGGCTGAGCTAGCTGATACATGAATCTATTGACGAATCAGCATTAT
>BGPR01038659.1:1714-14619 GCA_013235015.1 Araneus ventricosus | reverse complement strand
TTTAAACTGTTTTCTTGATTTCATTAATTCTTTAAATTTTGAGCTGAGAATATGATTTGAAGTCAAAGAGAGAGTGATTTTCGCTAATAATTAAGTTTTTCCAGTAGAATAAATTATGAAATTAGAGTTAAAAAGTAATTACTTTTAAAATGGGAAAAAATGTAAGTTATTATTTTTTAACAAACATGAACTGTTTTTTTTTTGTTTAATTTTGTTTATAAAAGTTAAAATTCCAACATTAAGAAAAAGGCGATATAGTTTTCTTTGAAGTGCGAGTCCTCTATTTAGTAAAAAGATGGAAAATGTCTCAATTTTTTTTTATGAAAAAATTAGTTTTTTCACAAATTATCATTGATTTATTGAATTAATAGAACAAGAAGGACGGTCTTGGATATGCTATTAAAAATCGGATGTTTTTAAAATAGAGACAAAGATTGTCTCTAAGTGTGCTATCACCTTTGCAGCAAACTTGCTTTGCAATCGTGTTGCGAAATTCGTCATGACATCATCGCAGCAAATTTGTTTTGAAAGCGACGATGGCGATTCTGCCTCGTTACTTTGCAGCAGTTTCGCTACAACATCGACGCGTCAAATTTCGCATGACAAAATGATATCTAGTAAAAATCAAACTTGCTGCAAATGTACGTGCTATCTGGGAAAGCTTCGCAGCCAAGCGATCCTACCTACAAGTTTAAAATGCAGTAACGAAATTATTGAAAGATCCAGAAACTAAGTGAACACTGAAAATAAAAATTAGGAGTTATATTTTTAATTCATTGCTTAATTTAATCTAGTTTTTTGAAAATATATGTTACGTTGTATATTTATTTTATTTTGCTACTATTATTATGGGACATATTAAATTCATCAACTGCTACTATTATTATGGGACAGAGGTAGCATATTTATAAAATCAGAAAGATGCCTACATTAATTAAAAGTAGAATTTGAGTAGCTGAATTTGTCTTAATGCTTTAGGAAGACAAGGCTATGCAAAGAGAAGTCGCATTACAAATATGAATCCAAGAAATTGTTTTAGAGAAAAAACTGAACACTGAATAAAATGCAAGACGAAAAATGTTTAAACATTCTAGATTATTTGCAAATTCCAATCACAGAAATCTTAAGATGTAGCTTCTTTCTAAGACGTAATATTATTAGCCAGATAACAAAAGATTTCCATTCTTCTAAAATGTTAAGGTTCAAAACATAATATAGGATAACTCAGGATGCATTCTTTTGTAAGATGTAAGATTCTATCTTAGATAAAATAATAGGATTCCATCTGAATTTTCGGCTACTGCATTAAAATTTAACTCTATGAATATATAATTAACTTTTATATCTGTGCATTGCATAAAGAATTAGGATGAAACAAAGAAGCACCTTGAATACATTTGCATAATTTTATATTCTCATATTCAAAGATAGGAAGAGGTTATGTTTTAAAATATAATCTAGCAAAACTTTGCATGAACCAATCTTTATTTTTATTACTGAAGGAAACACATTTTATGTATCTGATACTCTGGTAATATTTCCATTTACATCTTATTTTGCTTAATTAATATTATTCTCTCCTCTGTAATTCGTTTTCAATGTTGCTATTTCCTAACAAGCAAACCATATTTTAAAAAAGTTTTGTAGTGAATAAACGATAATTTGCATGTGCAATAATGCCCATCTCTAAAAAAATGTAATAAATCTTTTGAAGTTTGTGCATTTTTAGGCTTATGTTTTATATCGTTATTTTTACGCGTATTTTGATCTAAGACTAACATGGAAATGGTAGATTATATCAAATCTCTCTCTATTAATAAATTATAATAAACATGCTTTAATGAATGCTATGAATGTATCTAGGAGAGAAACTGTGAGAACTTGATAGCGAGGAATGATCTTCTCTTCCATTCGTAGAAATTACTAATCATAATTTGTGCAACCCAAAATTTAATTACCCTCCCTTAGAGTTGATAGCATTCCTATTGATTAAAGATATAAATTGAGCATGTTTGTATCTTTGTATGACAAAATTATGCTCTGGAGAAGAAAGTAAGACGTGAGTAGTATTTTGATCAATTAGCTTTAAAATTTAAAAAATTAGTTCTTGAAGCGAATAATTAGATCTTTATTGCGTTTAATCAAGTAAAATTTCAAGAAAGTTTTAACCATGGCAGTTTAAGAAATTAAATTCATAAAAATGATCACGCTATCATTTGAGACTGTTTGCAACTCTCGTTCTGTCAAGTCTAGGAAGGTAGTGATTTTATCTCAAATGATATGACAGACAGTGAAAATGTAGAGTAATCTATTATGTATAAAACTACCTTGTACAGTCGCTGAAAAAAATGATCCACTCAGCATATTTCTCAGCTAATCATTGCTTCTTAAGACTAAAGATACAGTTTTACAGGTAATAACGTATACTAAAAGATACTAAGGTTGAAATTCTCGTAAGGGGTCATCTATATATTTAAAATGACAATAACATCAAAATCCTCAATTGGCAAGACCCTTTGTTGATGCCATAAATAAATGTTGCATGACAAAATACCTCAGGATATCAATTTTGGTTAATATATCATTAATGGATTGGAAGATATTTGACAGTTTGTGTTCTCCACAATTACTTACTAAAGTTCTCTGCTTGCCTTTAAATGTCGGTAGTAGCACAATCGGTAAAAATTGATGCATAAAAAATGAATCGATTAATATTACACCACTTTAATTTATAAAGTTTTAATCATAGATAAATAGCTAAGATCTTTATATATTTGAGTTTGAAAAATAAAGTGGTGTAATGATTATATTTAAAAATGTAAACGTTTTTGAAATATTAGACGTCTCCTTAAGTGTATCGTCTTACAGCGAAAATTGAAAATTTAATGTAACTTCAGATCTTCGCGTACGAATATGCTGAAATTTTACATGGGTTTATCAAATGGCCATATGCTTCGATTACTGTTACAGTTTTGGAATTGAAAAGATTTTAACATCAATTTTGATAAAATATTTCATGTACTCAAAATTATTTTAAAATAAAAGAAGCATAAGTGTAAAATGTGCAAAATAATGCATACTACTACATAAAAAAATTCTAGGTAAATAGTTACATTATTTCTCAAGATGTCAATAAAAATTCAAAATTTTACATTAACGTTAGAAACTCAAAATTTCATTTGCTTATAATCCCGAAACCAAAAATGCTGGGGAGATGAAACTTGGTATTCCAGCATAAAGTTTTATGTAGATTCGAAATATTTTAAGAACAATATATATGTGCTAGTGCAATTATAAATATGTAGATGACCCCTTTTGAACTTTTTAGACATGGAATCTATTAGTAGACGTTATTTCCTGAAAATTAGTTCCTTTTTGTTTTAAGAAGCTATGATTAGCAGCTGAATAATGCTGGGTGGCTACTATTTTTCCCACAATTGTGCAAAAATCTATAACCAAACTGGACGCTCTGAAATGAACGATTCATGGCGAACGATTACTACCAAACCGATGGCCAGAAGCGATTAAAGAATCCTGATATATTAACATGGATGGAAGTTAGTTAATAAAACTAGTGCTGTAGTAATAAGGATTCTGTAACAGAAAGATATTATGAAGTAACAAAACATAACATTATGCTCTTGTGTGGAATGATTTCATAACACCAATTACAATAATGTGTGATTTTAAGTTCACTACATCGTGTAGTTTAATATGTGTGCGCCAACAGACAGCCAAGTTATACTATATGCACAGCCTGCTACATTTTTAAAAATAACTATTTTGAATATATTTTAAACCGTCTTTATTTTCGAGATAAAATATCTAACCACCATATTTGCATCTAGGGGCACTACAAATAGTGTCGAACAATAGCACATGATCTTTCTATTGCAGGTAAACAGTTTCACGAGTGAGATGACAGCCTGAATTTTTTTTATCTGATCTTAGTTCAAAATTATGGAAATTAGTCTCTAAATAGGTCCAGTGCAACACCACAAAGGAATATCCTCATCACAAACACAACCCAAGAAGTACAGATCAATTGAAAAGTAAATTTAAGACCAAGCCAATCATCATTGAGTCTAACGTCCACTCTTCAAATGGGATTATCAAGGCGGCAGACAAAGGCAGGATTTTTCGTCTGCCTTGCATTATTTCTGCGTCTAATTTTTAATTACTACTTTCTAGAATGATATTTTTTTCACAAACGGCAACAGACAACCATTTTACTAAAATAAAGCTCGCGATATCGGTTTATTTAGGCTTTCATTATATTTTTTAACTTTCTAGAAATATTTCGACGATGTAACATAACATTAACGGAACTATATACTCTTCCAACATCGTAGAATTTCATTAAAAAAATAACAAAACTACGCTTTAAGTTACATAAAAGACATAAAAAAGAGACAATAATATCCCTCTCTTCTTATTAAGCGATGCATTTTGGCATCAAGTGAAAGGATGGCAAACAGTGACATCTATTGGACGGATTTGCGTTGATGGTTGGAGGCGATGATTTACATTTTTCTGACTTACGAAGCCTGAGTATTAGCAGGTGAAAAATGTCTGCGAAGACTCTTTTAAATCTCGGAATGTTTTACGGCCCTCATAAAACTGTTAAAAAGAATTTCTAAATTGTTCAGAGAACAATAAACTGAAAGTCTCATAAATTATCAAGCCTTACTTTGAGAATGTTGTTGAAATTTCATACTTTTATGATCCAAACTGGAAAATTCTTGTGCAGATTTTATCGCCATTTTTTCTCCAACTCTTTTTCACAGTAGTTAATCGTGCTTCCGCTTATATTTCCTCCTTTGACATGTAACGAGATGATGGCTGAGAATGTATTTTTTAGGTTTATTCCTAATCTCTTGACAACTCATATGTAAATTTTACTGCTAGATTCTTCTATCATTTTTTATTTGCTTTCTTACACTGAACTTTTAAAAAATCGAAAACAGAAAAAAATGTCATATCATATTTTCTTCTCTCCAGCGTGCGTAAGGAAATAGCATGTTCATTGTAATGTTTGCATATTTTTTATACTCATAAAAAAAGGCATAAATCATCTTTTACTAGAGAAGCACTATCTAAGGAACAGAGTTTTAAGTAAATGTATTACATGACGGAAATGCATTTTTTCGCGTGAAGAATTATATTTATTTTTATTCGAAGCTTATACGCAGATAAAATATCGCGCATTTCTCAGAATAAAATGCACGATGAGTAATTACTATGTTTGTAATGCAAATTTTCCATTCCATTGTTGTCCTTCCGACAGCGATTGTTACGTTTTATGAGCCTTTAAACTATTGTGATGGAGATTTTATAAACTTTGCTTGCATTTTGAAGTAACATTCTGAATCAAGTGTCAATGATTATATGCTAAAGAAGCGGTTGTGTGTAAAAATTGTGTCGCTTTAACTGATTTATGCTGTTATTTTAGTCTAGTATCAAAGGAAACTTGCATTTATGCATAAAGCAACCTTCCATTATTTTGATCCTGTTATCAGGAAGTATTTTACGCAAAATGTTAAAAAACAAATACATTATGTTTGAAAGTGATAATATTAAATTATTTGTTTTGAAGCATTGGAAAAAAATCAAATTTTCATACTCAGTATAGACATTTATGTGTTCCTTTGCTGCGAATACCATGATCCATTTCTGTTATTGACATATGTAGTTGTATTAAGGAATATTGTTTTGTTTAAAGTAGTTTTACATTTAGAAAAAATAAAATGAGTTATAGATACATGTTGCGGTCGCCCTTTGTATTTTTTTACCACGTATTTTAATGTCACCTGATTCTCAATGATTAACCTAATTCTTTATACATACCTAAATAAAGTATCTAAAGAATAACTGAGAGCATATTATAGTAATTCGGAAGTTTATACAATAATCCTTCTCAGTTCCTTTGAAGAAATTAAGGGAACATACGACTGTTAAACCTCGAAATTTTTCGATTTTATAAAAAATATATATATTATTTCCTTGTCTTTTTTTAAGCAATTTAAAACAATCCGCGTTAAAAAATTAACATAATTATGAATATTATGAAGGAAAATGTATCAGATATTCAACATAAACATTGAATAAGGCCATATATTATTCCTGTGTGCAAACGTCACAACAAAGCAACATAGTAATTATAATAAAAATAAAATAAAATGTAATGTAATGAAAATCAGCCAAAGCGTAAATTTAAAAAAATCAAATCATCAGATATACTAGAATTTTAATGGATAGGAATTTATATTTCTTTTATATTTGAAATATTTTCTGTTTTAAATAATTAAAAGACGAAGATTAACTCATATCTTAGAATATTTTAATTAAAACCCTGCATTAGCAAGAAATTAGTTCCGGAAATTTTTTTTTATGAAAAATGTTGTATTAAAAATGATTTTTTTGAGATATTAAATTCTATGGATTTTTAACTAATATTAAAAATATTTCTAATTTTAAGGAATAATACTTTTGTCCTTAGAACGTCATGATTCTTTTTCAAAAAATATGCATAATACCACCATTCAATTTTCAGAATACACTTGATTTCGTAAGAAATAAATGCAGCACACATCATTATTTTTAATTTGGCATAAGCATGCGGAAAATAAAATGAAATTCTTTTGAAAGAAATCACGAAAACAAATATGTAAAATTAAATGAAATCAAGACAACCCAATTTGCATGCAAATTAATGTTTTACAATAAAGGCCCAAAAAGAAGCAAAAAGATGGAGATGTTTCAACAGAAATATCCTTTTGAAAACACTTAGTCATCCTTAAAATTTTAAAGGAAAGTTGAATGTTTGACATTATTAGCAGGAGCTCTTTTTCAACATCGCAGGTGCGTTGATATCTATTTTTTACAACAAACTAACGATATTTTAATGAATATGGTTCCAAAAATGGTAGTTATGCATTGCATCAATTAATAAACCTTTCTTTGATTTAAAACTAATTTGAAGAATTCGTTATTTGATATAAAACTTTTGTGGATAGTTTTATGTCAGAATACTGATCATAGACATAAAGATAAAAATAAAATTTTCCTGATAATTTGAAAATTTGGATGTAGAAATAAAATGGTTTAAGAAAACCTGCCTTGTTCTTATAATCTAGTAAAAGTTATTTTTGAAATTGAGAATAATTTTAGCCCTAATTTTCATTGACAGTTTGTTTTCTTAACTCAAGTTTCAAAATTAGTACGTTTTACTTTTCATATATTTTTATTTTAATTTAAAAATGACTTCGTGAATGCTGATTAATTATTGAGCACTCAATGACTTTAAAATTTGCATTTCGGAAAAAAAGGATCCATAATATTTCAACAATAATTAACTCTTTCAGCGTCAAATTGTTTTGATATAATGACTTTAAAGCCTTAAATATTATATTTTTATCTGAATAAACCTGACATTTTTGTATTAGCTAAAACTCTGAATTATTGATTGCTTGATTGACAACCTCACTGGCCCAGCTTACCAGAAAGGGTGTATGGCCCAACACCGGCCAGTGGGAAAATAGACGATCACTGACAGCAAGATAAAGCCAAGGGCTGTCCAGCTTGTAAGGACAAGGAGAAACACCTTGACCAAATACAGGATTCACACAACCTCAAACAATCCGCTGCTGTCTCTAAAATGCATACAAACTACACCCATTAACATTACATTACATTACACCACCTGCATCCCCGTGTTTAGAGCCATTTGGATCCTTTCCGGTTTGGATTGGATGGAGGTGAATTTTATTTTTTAAGAAAGGACAAAAACAAATAAAAATGAAAAACAAACATACACTAACAGAACAACATAGAAAACAATACAAAATAGATAAAAAAAAGTACGTAGAGGGAAAAAAACCATAAGTAGCCGGAAGTGTGTGTCAGCCTAGGTGGATGAAACACCCATTAACAAGGGTCTGAATTAATTACACAAAATAATTACCCAACATTTTTCACTTTTTTAACTATGTTGGTTAACAAAGCAATACATTAAAAGAAACAATTAAAATTCCATACACATAAGGAGAAAAAAGAACACTAAATACAATAAACAAACAAAGAAAAACCAAACAAGATCACACATTTTAAAAATTTTATAATTTAAAAATATATGCTTTGTATCTAGAACCCTTAATTACAATAAAACCAATGCTTCAATAATATAAATTTTTATATTATTGAAGCATTGGCAGATAAATCCTGCAAGTAAAAGCCAATATTGTGAATATTTTAAGCGTGGAATTTTAAGAAAATATATAATAAACATTAGTTATCGAGTTTGGAATTGAACAAGACAATCAGAATAAAGCCTGTTCGACCATTTAGAGGGCTAAATTAATAATTTAAGACAAATCCTTATCTTATGTAAAGAAGTTTACGCAATTGTAACTCAAAACTCTCGCATGTAATATAGATGATTTATCTTATCTGTATTACATACATTGCTTTCCGATTGATTTGACTATTATCAGAAGTCATATAGCAATAAATTGTTAAGGATGTATAAAAAAAATCATGGAACAATATTTCTTTCGCAATCCGAAGAAACACTTGAAGGCTACAGCTGAAAACTTTTTTTACATTACATCTGGGTGCACCTCAAATATAGAAATGAGAAGTTGCGTTGAACAACCAGGTTTTATATAAAAAAATTAAACCATGAGGAACGCAAAAATTTTCTGATGGACATATTCAAATTTTTTGAGTTTGAAGAAACTTATGTTTTAAATTATGTAAGAACATTATTAAGTTTTTACATAGATTATCGTATTGTCAGGTTTACTGAAAATCACAATCCGGAAATATGAGTTTTATTTATATCAACTCCAAAAATAAATAAAGGAAATGTAAGAGACGAAAAATAGGTAAAACGATTTCAGTTGTCAGACATTTTAGGATTTTAATCAATGAATATATAGGTTTCAAATTTCGGAAAACTTCAAACGAACATGATTAAAGAGCTATGATTAATTTACTACGTAATATACTTTAATAAAACGTTGCGTTATCAAAATACATTACTTTGCAACAAATGTATTTTTCAAAATAATTGTCTTACCAGTGTAATATGTCAAAGTTCTTTAATTAAAATTAATACCATTGTTTATTCTTTATTAGAATTTTTTCATCTTTCTCTTTTCTAAAAAATACACAAAACATCGCCGTCGAATTTACAAAATACACTTGAATTTGACTTAATTTATTGCAGCGCAAATTATTTTTTTTATTCAATTCCAATAGCCGAAAAAGAAAATGAAACTCTCTTAAACGAAAGCTTGTAGTAAATCTGTATATGTCATCGAAAGCTAGAAGCTAAATGTTCTCGAGATTTGATTTTAACATTCGAAATCCTATTCTTTTCTTTTTTGTTATTATTTTATTTTTTACAAAGAAGAAATGAGATTAAGCATTTTTTACAACAGATTTATACTATTGAATGTTCTGTTAACAAATCCATTTTATGCATTGCATGGATTAATAAAATTAAAACAACTACATGCAATTCTGTAAAAAAATGCAAGTTTTACTTCATATATGGCAAAATATTAATTAAAATAAACTATTTTATACATATATCACGTAGTTGAATGAGGTTGCGAGTTATTATTTAAAAACATAAGCTTTCATTTATATAGAGAAACGTATAGCATGTTTGGATAATCACATTTCAGAAAAATATTCAGGAGTGCTAACGGATGTTAATGATAGTTTAGCCTTTCAACATGTATTTTAAGGAGGCGTTATTTATATAGAGTTTCAGTAATATTTTATTAAAAAAAAACTGATTCGGTTGAAATGAATAATTTAACATGAATTATATGAGAAAAACTCTCTACAAAATCGTGACAGTTTTATTAAGCTTAATTAGTTACTATTTTCAAAAATGACTCACGGCTGAAACAGCTGCATAAAAATAACTCTTAATTAATATTTAGTCCTTACCTAACTAAATATATCTGATTTGAATTAAAACTTAAAATAAATTTATGAATTTTCTTTCTATTTCCTTGCTATGTTTTACTAGCTCAATATTGCTTATATATTATATTCAATATTCTTATATTAGTAACTATTTTAACAATCACAAGTGCCAGGAAACATAGAGACAAAATCAGATGTCAAATTTTTAAATGAAAATTTATGTGTTTGGAAAACTTAGAAACTACAAATTTTAAAAGATTATATTAATGTTAATCCAAAATCTAAGATCTTTTTCTATTTTTAATCATTGTATCCGGCCTTCAAATAAAAAAAATTCTTCCATAGTGATTTCAGAGGAAAAGAACAAATATCTGAAAATTGAAGTAAAGTACTTTGAAACTTATTTGGAGGCAGAAGTGACGGGTTTAACATCGAGACCTTATAAAAACCGTTGGTTAACATTTTTGTACATGCAATTGCAAATTATGCATTCCCAATTAAAATGGATAGAATCAATAATAGCTGGAAAAGACTTAAATTAAAATACCGAGTAGAAACAACATCAAGACCAATGTACAGGCTTCGTTTAAGAACTGATACAATATGCATATTTAGGAACTGGAAGCAGATGTTCAGTTTCCCAAACGCCATGGCAAGGTTTGTTTATCAAACCAAATATTCCTTTTTTGTTTGTTTTTGTGGATCTATCTCACTTTTAATAAAGGGGTATTTATCTCTGCTCCTTTATACAAACAAATCATGAATGAGGGTTATGGCTCTTATTTTATGCTAAAAGTTGAGCAAAACTATAATAGATTTTTTATTAAATTTTCAAGATTTTTCATATGAGTTTTCTGATTGTGGAAGCATAATTGTCCTCTATTTATTTTCCACCTTATATTAGGGAGAAAACTGAAACTAAATATTTAATATTGACTTAAAATTTTATTAATCAAATGTTTCAATCAGACACGTACACATGTTATCGCTTTTATAAGTTTAAAAAAGTGAAACAAACTTGTACTTTAATATTGTACTAATTAATTATATCTGAATATAAAAGGTGTTTTTCAATGGTAAAAGAAAATTGTATGAATGTTCCATACCATAATTTAGATAAATGTTATTTTTTATATTTTGAGCAATGTAAGAGGTGTTTTTTCCTTCAAAATTTACTTAGATATTATTTTATTCATTCTCTCTTATTACTTTTTTAATATCAGATCAAGCTTCGGTTTTGTTAGATTGCAAATATTGCATTAACATCATTTTTCGGCTTTGTCAGTATTTTTAATTAATTTAATTCTTCGCCACTAAAGTTTCTTTCTTTTCTTGTGGCAACTTTGGATAATTTTGAAATTCAAACGTTAATTTTAGCCGTTTCATTTAATTTCTAAATTTTACTTAACTATTTACTTTGTTTTCGATTTAATTAGTATTTGTATTAACTTTTGTTGTTGTTTCCATTAAGGTTTCAACTTTATTAATTTTTAAATTCAAATTTTGCAACGGGACTATTTCTTCGCCATCTTGGCTCGCGTAGTCTTTTGGCGCTATCAGGTCTTAGGCGTCTGTATCTGGAATCGTTTTCCGTTACTTTTTGAATTCCTTTGTGATGGGCTAAGCGAGTGGTTGGTGTTTTTCCAGCTGCGGGCCCCCAGGGCCGGTGGGGCCTGAGGTCTTGTCTTTTCTTGCATCTGCGTGTATTTTTCCGTTAATGTTTTTTATATTCCTGAGTCTGAAGCTGAAGATTCTTATTATTCTTCATTGGTATTCCTAAAAGAATGCAGTATGAAAAAACTCGATGATGAATGCTTTGAAAGACGAGATGGAAAGTTTTCTACAACACTATTCCGGAACAATCTATTGAATTAAGGTGCGGTTTGTGAAAGAAAGCATTTCTTTCTTTATGCCGGAACAATCCATGAACGCTGATTTTCAATGATCATCACCTTTTGCGGGATCTGCAGTGTGGGTAATGCCTACAGCATTTTTATTTTTCATCGTGGTGGTGTGTACTCTTAATCACAGAGATCGTGATCATCTTTTTAACGTCTATTCCTGCTCAACATTTTTGTTCTCATCTTCAGCTTTTCCGATTTTAGGATGAGTGATGCAGGCCTAGAGGAATGGCCGAGCAAGGTGCAAAAATGTGCAAGTTGCATACTTCAAAATATCAATGTTAAGTGAATATAAAAAAAATTCACTTATTTTTTTAAGTAATATTCATCAATTCAAGAAGTGTTTGTGATGTTGCAGTGAATAATGTTCATCATTACATCTCTATCAAATTTAGGTTGTCTTTTTTTACTTTGTGTTCTGAAATATAATTCTTAGGCCTGCAGTGCTAATGTGTAGCTACAATTTTTATTTTTTGTTTTGTTTGATAAATGTTCATTTCTGTGCATCAAATATTATGCATATATCTAAATTTTTATGGCAGTAATTAATTTTAATATCAATAATTGTTAAATAAAAAATTATTTAAAATTTAATAAAATTGTTTTTGTTTAATTATTTTTAGCATTGTACTACCACTATATGAAAATGAACTTTTAATTATGTAGCTAGGGTTTTCAGGTCAGCAAAGGTAGGTGAATTATTTCAATATTGCAAGAATGGCTTATTATTGTGTAATTTGATTTTGTACCCAGAATTAATTAATTGTTCAATATATATTATAATTTAAATTTTATTTCTGGGCTTCTACCTTGCTTCAATATTTTTATAAATATCCTAGCTACCCCATTCAATATTTAATGCCCTTAATATTAGCACCCCCAACATTTTATTCAAATATTAACAGGTTTTGAGATTTGTTTCAATATTATGTCTCTTTCTGTATCGAAAACAATATGTCAATCATGATTTTAGAATAAAATCATTCACAAATATACAATGTTTCTAGAATGGAATGATTCACAGATATACAGTGTTTCTAGAATGGAATGATTCACAGATAT
>BGPR01038658.1:0-14620 GCA_013235015.1 Araneus ventricosus | reverse complement strand
TTTAAATTTTCCTCATTGCCATGTTCAAATAAATTAATTTTAAACACCAACTTTTAATAGAATGTTTACTGATGATCACTTGGAATCAAAGCTTTCTCTCTCAAAAGTGATCGGACACTTTCAAAGTTGATCAAAATGGTGTTTTGTATACTAATAAAACTTTATACAGTGGATTATTTTTATTATTATTCGCTTTATATTATCAAAAACCTTTTGTCCCAAACCATATTCCCCCAAATGTGCACAAAAATATTCATTTAGTGTGATCACTACATTGTTTAATGGTATCAGTTTTGAAGTACAGAATTGACCCATCCTTCATTTTCAACTAGTGTTAATGTTTGATGTTCACGGAATTTCTCACTCTACTTATAAGGCAACATTTATGAATGCATCTCTAAACAAATTCCTGGAATCAGATATTGGCTGACACTATCAGAAATTGCTTCGCCTAACGAGGCTTCTGTGAAACATTAAATGAAAAACTTCCATTTGTGATTGAACCTCCTGAAGGTATGCAAAAGGAAGTGAATGTCCATTGACGAGGACATTCCAGTAGATGTAACACTGACAGACTTGGAAATTTGACAAGCTGTTTTTGCGAGCAAGACCAGTAATAAATGTTCATGATTTCGATAGGGACATATGTGTTGAAAAAACAGTAGTAGTAGTAGTAGTAGGTAACAGTAGAAATAAAAATTTCTGTTCATTAAACATTTGTCAATTGCTGCCATGGGTGACCTCCTGGTTCACCAGGATTACTGCACGTGAAAAATATAAACAAAATCTTTTAGGCATGGCTTGGTTTTAATAGTTCCCTCAACAAAGTAAAACTCATACTGTATTTGAAGTCTTATATCTGTTCTATTCACTGCATAATGCACCTTCCCAATTCTCTCTATCTACCATCTCACCCAAAATTTGAGATTTCATCTTAAAACAGGTTATGCTTTCTGATTTGAAACAAGTTCATAAAATGTATAAAGATAATTAGTAAAATCATTAAGCATCGGAGTATTCTAGTGTAATACCAAATACATATGTTTCATAACTTGTGCAACATATTAGAGCATTTTTTATTCATTAATAAATTTAAAGCACTACAATAAGAAAGCAATCCAATTATATTAAAGAGAAGAACTATAATGTTTAGAAATGTACAGACTATAAAATAATTTTCATCACTGCTTATATTGAAAGTTGAACCTTATCATAAAAAAAATTTAATTCCTTTATCATGAAATATTGCTGCTTTGCAAACCTGTTTATTTGCTGTACAGCACATCTCTCATTATATGGTGCCCATTAACATCTTTTTATTATTAAAATGCACTAATAAATATAATACTATTAAACATAACGCTTCCTTAAAAAATAAAGCATGTTAAATACATTATTTAACGGAACTCTTAGCCTAACTCGTGTAGGAACTAGGAATCTCTTGTTTGTTTACGACTGACGTCACACACCCGCTCGCTTTCATTGGCGGGACCAAAAATCTTTTTTGATGATTATGCAGATTTAAGGTCTAGTGTCTTGTCTAGGGATGGGGAAGTTGGAAATTTGATCTCACAATCTTGGAAACTTACACGGTCACGGGTTGACGCAGGAGAGGGGAGCAATTCTTCGTTTGTTTAGGATTGCCGTTGGCTGCATGGGAAAAGGAGAGGGTTCAGTTGCTTCCGTTATGGACAAATGCCACTGAAGCAATTGCGAAACATATGAAGGTCGTTTACAACCCTAATGCGAGATACAAAGAAAAGCATTTGTTTATTTGTTTCAGTAACTTTTTTATTATACTCCATGATTTCAAAAGTAGCTTTTTTTATAATTTTGTTGGATGGATTCAATTCACAATACCTAACATCGATTTCAATATAAATTAATTCAAATACTGTTCTAAGTTTTAATTTCATCTATTTAACTAAATTACTGCAATAGGAAAACTCGCAATTAACAGCAGAAATATTTTAGTTCATTGTTTCTTTGACTTAGCAAGCAAATTCATTTTAAATACGAGTAAATGTCTGAAAATAATGCAATTCGGAAAAAATAGCAGTTAAATAATTTCCTTGTAACAATGAAACTTTAGTTTCATATTTACTGCTTCAAAGCAGCATTTTATGCTGTTATAAGAACTATAGGGCATTTCATGAAGTAAGGAGCCTACACCTCACTTTCAACGCTAATTTGATTCATATATTCTCTTTGGAAATCGAAATTTTGCATAAGCAAGTCTATTGAAATTATCATTATTTTGTATAGAAGTAAAACTAAATGGATATTTAGCACATAGCCTTTATACCAAAACTGTATATTTGTATTAATTTTTGAACCAAATCTGTCAACGTGTATACTGTTTATCTATCCGTATGTATAATCAACACAATAAATCAGAAACACAAGAACTTAGATAAATGAAATTTAGTATAAGGTCTTAATACCGAAACAAGCCTCCTCCTTCTAGATTTAACCCCTTCAGTCGGAATTAAGAAATAATGGAGTTAGATTTTTTTTTCCTTTCGCGTACGTTGTACTACTGCAAAAATTAAAGCATAAATCAAATTTCAAGCCTGTGGAAGAAAAATTAAAAAAGTTACCCCGTGTCCGGCTTCCCGAAAGTACCGGATATTTCAACTGAAAAAGACAACAATTTCACTTTAAAATGGTGGTCAAAGAATAATTAAATATCGCAGAAGCCTTATAATGATAAAAAAAGGATTGAAAACAAGAAATTAGTCAGAAAACAAAATTCACCACCGTGCTCTATTTTGGGAAGAACGCTTATTTTCTTGAGTTTTTTTAGTAAAACTGAAAAAATGAAATTATCCCATGCCCGAAACGAAAAAATTCTTACATCGATTATATTGATAAGAAAATCGTGAATCTAATGAAAAAAAAAACAGCATGTAGTTTCGTCAATTATTGAATTAATAGGGTCAGTTCAGAGTTCATGTCTGGTATATCGGACACCAGGTCCAGGTCTGGTATAATTTTGAAAAAAAATCTGTCAACATGAAAAGGCTTGATAAATTTTTACCTCTACGTTGTTATTTGGGAGTATACTACAAGAAAGCCAAGGGAGCGCATTATTCTTTCAAAGCAGTAGCTTAACAGGTTTAAAAACTAAGGAAGAATAATGCCTTTCAGTGATAACCGGCTTAAAACCTGTTAATAGATCTTCTTAAATTTGTATAAAAATGTTTGAATCGATATGAAACCACAGCAACAAACTAACATATGAACTACAGAGCAAAATTACAGAGAGCAATTTTATAATAATGCTACCTAATATATAGGGAATTTATTGCGGGTTTCAAGCAAGAATAAAATTACAAAATAAATTAGCCATTTTATCTACCATGCACTTTCCATTATTTAAATTTGAATTCAGGTGATAGGCAGAAGACAGTCGTTTATATATCATATAATTGGTTTTTTTTTATTTATAGCTTCAACAAAACAATGGAAAAATATAACGTAAATGATATATTAAAGATAACATAACATTGGAAATTGTCAAAAGCATTGAATGTATATAGGCCTAGTGTAAAATCTTTCATGAGTTAAGTATATCTTTATGTTGGTGCGGTGTTGAAGTTAGGAAAGAAGAGTGTGGAGCAAATTTCGCCAAAATTCTTAATTCAAAATAACTAAATCCATAATCAGCGACTCTGATATGTCATAGAAAGGGTATCTTATAATCTAAACATCAACTGTGAAAAGAATAATGGCGCTATCAATATTTTTTTTACAAAATTACTTTCTAGTTCTCAATTTTAACAAATCGACAATGTTGCAGGTGATTTTATTAAGTTCTTTAATATTAGTTTCGAAATTTCAAAAATAAATTGGAGTGGATGGTTTGTTGGGGTTTTTTTGGGGGGGGGGGGCAAGAGCCATAACGTTTACTATACTGCGCCAGACAAAATTGTTAATTTATGTCAAGATGAAAACATTATATTGCACATATATATATATATATATATATCATGAAAGTCAAAAAATATTAAAATAAAATGGAGAGACTGTAGTAAATCGGTAAAAGCGTATAGATGCTCATCAGGGTAAGTAAAATCTATACGAACCGTTAAAAAATTAGTGAAATCATAATGTTTTCTGCGAACAGTGTTGGCATATAGCTAAAAAACACTGCCCTTTACCCCGAACATTATGATAAACCAAGAATTTGAATGAAATACAAATAAAAGAAATGAAATTACTAACCTAAAACTGAGAGATGCTACCAACGGGAGACGCGACAAAGGGAATAACTGAACGCGTCATGTAGTGACCGGATGTTTACGAAGATAACAAGTTACTTCTGAGGTTGGGGGAGTTTCGATGAAGATTAGGAAATCGATGGAAAAAAAAAGGATGAAAGCGTTCGTTGTGTTTGTGTTATATTTTTCTATTTTATTTTATCTTCCCCTTTTATATATATATTCCACTTTCGGCTTTTTCTTACCGCAGATTGTTTTCTTGACATTTTGTTTTTTGAATGTTTATTTTGTATATATTGCTTTTACATTTCTGCTATGTTTGTTTCGTATTTGTTATATATATATATATATATATATATAAACAGCTCTAAATTGGAGTGGAAACCGTGAGCAGTTCTTCGGCTTAAATAAAAAGGCACCACATCAAAAATAATTTTGACTCAAAATAATATAGCTGAACATTTCAAATTGCTATAAAAATTTAAATTTTTGTGAAGTCATTCGCAAAAGCCTTATTGAATAAAAATAGTATGAAATTGCAAATTCATATTGCAAATTTTTAATGCGTTTGAGGATATTTTTTTTTTGCAAATGTCCAATATGAAATTCATGAAAAGTATAGCTTTATTAAGTAAAGATTTTAATTCAATCCAAATTAAATTCTTTAAAATTTTTTCGGATATTTTTAATGTAAAGGGTAAGAATGTTGACACTTTTATATGCAATTTTAAAAAAATAATTAATAAGTATTTTTTTTTTCTTTTTCGGAATACTATTGTAACGTGGAAAAGTATTTTCGAAATTTTTAGAAAAGGTATGCCGAAAAATGTATTGCCTTTTTTTTGGATGAAAAAAAAATAAATAATAATCCCAACGAATGAAATTTTGCAATAAATTCTGAAAACCATTTATGAATTTGTTAAAGCACCTTAGAGCATTATCTTCGATAAACTTTGACACTCCAGGTGGTTTTTTTTAAATAAATGAAGAAATTAATTTCAATGAGAGAATTTTTTATACTGTCTCATATTCAGAAATATATTAATAATACACAACATTAAAATACATGTATTAATCACTACAAAGGAATTTTTCTATTTAAATACCTTTACAAAATGTCTTTTTTTCATTTAAAATAAGTTTATATAAAAATAATTGCACTTAAAATGAAAACATTCTTCGAGTAAGTAATTCATGCGTGTGTAAACAAATTAGCTCTGATTTAATATTAATTTTAAAAACAGACAGGACAAAATTAAAACAGCTAAAATCAATTAAGATTTTTTTTATTTTCTTGAAAAAAAAAAGATATTCATTTTAGTATTCTTGTGAAAAATCCTATGAAAATGGTCCCTTAAAACGCAAACGAGCCTCCATCCCATGACCTGCGTCAGTAAAGCCTCCCGCGTCGCCTATCTCAGAGATGTGCATCACCTCCCGTGAAGGACATCGTAGCGCTATAGAAAGTATCAATTTAGGCGGACATCCTTTGCACGTGCTTTGGCGCCGCCGCGACCTCCTTTGGATACCACAGCCTCCTGCGAAGTACGTACAGGGGGAAGTCCTTGGGAGTAGGGTGTGCTGTGTGGGTTATTTTAGAACCATATACAAATAGAACTGCTAAAGTAATGCGACGATAATGCTTGAAAATGAATATATAACTTTAGTAATATCCTGTTATATTTTTATTGTACGAGCGTTTCAAACATTTATGACTATCTAGAATATTGAAATTGGTACTAGATTGGTTAGTTTAAAATGTTTTCCGAGACAAACAGAATTATTAGTAAGGATTTACAACGAAGAAATGTCAGTATATTGACTAAAATGTAATGGTCTTGGATACAATGAATGACTTTTTAGTATTTTGATACGCGATAGTGCACGTGCATTGCAAAGCGAAAAACGAAACATGTTGTCTGTTTTACAAAGGGATTTTCCTTCTCAACTTTATCGTACACTTACACCATACAGAGCGTTTTGTGAATACCATCTTAGTGTAGTACATGGAATCGAGTATGCATTATTTCCGTTGACCGATTATGTCCAAAATTTGACACATATAATCCACATCCGTGCACCAAGTTTCATTTATTTAGCTTTTTGTGTTTCAGCTTTCACATAACACACGAATAGACAGACTTGCAGACAGTCCACCCCTTGACGGAATTAGACCAAAACTAAATGCACATCTACAATTTTGGTGATAAAACCATATGGTAAATTTTATCAACCTAACTTGTTTCGTTTTTGAATTATCATGTTCACATGCAGAAGGACAGACAGAAGCATATGCTCCCTGGGAACCGATTTTGTCTAAAATTGGATGGATGTTAAGATACACATATTATTATACATACTATTTTGGTTTAAATGCAATATTTCAAATTTGGTTCTTCTGACTCTTTCAGTTTTCGAGTTACAGACATATATTATTATAAAAACAGTGTTTATTCAATTATTGATCTGACTACTGATCTACTAGCAACTACCGATCTGAGTCAATACGAAGGAGGTAAACGGTTTGTTAGCATGTAGAGGAAGTCAGGGCAAGATAGCGATGTTAACATTTAACCATTTTTTATTAATTCGGATTTTGAAGTATTTATTTCTTTGCGTATATTACTAGATTCGCGCGCGCCCTTTGTTGTGTTGTTCTAAAATTAATATTTTTTTTATTTTCATATTATCGAAGTTATTTTGCCATTTAAAATAAGCAAAGCAAAAGTGCCAGCTTGCTCCGCTACCGGGGCAAAATGACTTTTACCACGGGACAAGATGGAAATTATGACAAGAGTTTAATTCATTTTTATGAAATTTAGGGCAAAACACTAATCAATGAAAAGTTTTTAAGTATTTTCCCCTTGATTAGTATATAATGAAAAGGTTGTTTTAATTACAATTTAAGCTCATAGGAAATTAATAAAACTGAAAACCAGTATTTTTTCATTCACAAAAATTTGACATTAATTTTCCTCATTCAGAGTCTGAGTAGCCCTCGGACCACCATGTGTGACATTTGCAACATTCTATTTAATCTTCTGATTGAGGGTCGACATAAATCTTATAATTCGCGGGGCACTGTATTATATTTTCTTTGGAAGTTTGAACTGACATCATGAGTGTCAGAAGTTTTGACTTTATAAAGAAAGGAATAAACCTTCAGTTTCTTTGTAATAATTCCTTTTATGCACCCTAACCTCTTGTCTTTGCTACTTTAAACGTTTTTCTTCCATCTTCTGTGTGTCTTTCTGAACCGACATCTCTTTTATAGGTAAGATTATTAAAATATTTTCTGTAGGTTTCACACTTTGCAAAATGTGGTGGAATAGAAAGGGAATCACGTAGCTAAAGAAAATGATAGAAAATAACTAAACAATTCGTATATTCTTCAAAAAGAAAACAGTAAAAAGTACTTCGGACAAGATGACGAGATTTTCAAATTGAATTAATAAGAATTAGATAAAAAGTAAATAGTAATTTTAAAAAGCGTATTGTCGAAGGTAGTCATGCATAGCAAAGAATAAACAAATATCTTATGTTCTAGTCCACTAGATGTTACGCCGAAGGGCTTGAAGCCATTCTCCATCTTACCCTAACTTCCCCTACAGTTAACCAAAATATAAATTCAGCATCGGCACCCTAACTTCCCCTACAGTTAACCAAAATATAAATTCAGCATCGGCACCCATTTAATTTTGAACCAAATTAAAAAATAATTCATCGATTCATTTAATCGATAATCAAAAAAGATTAATCGATTCATTTTTTATCGTTATCGATTCATCCAAACACTTTTATGTAATTTTTTCTCCCATTATCGGTTTATTATAATCAAACTTAACTTAAATCTATTTTTTTATCTATTTATTTAAAATTTGAAGACACAAATTGAAATTACATTACCGAAAAATTATATTCAGTAAATAAAACTCAACGAAATCGAAAAGCAAATCTTTTTATTGATACCAAAATAGATGCAAGTATTTCAATAATAATTCATAACAATATACAGTACAATGTTATTGACTTACATTTTAAACTTGAGTTTTCACAGTTTAGAAATTTTTGAAGTACTTTTTTTCGTGTAGTGTTCTTAAACGCCTCCACATCCCATCCATGTATGCAAGAATTTTATTTATGACCTTGTTTTATATGTTCTCCAGTAACTGTTTTATAAATGCAATGACACCTTAACATGTAATCGTTTATTTATGTAAATTGTTCTCTAAAATTTCACATTTCATTTTCATATTCGCACTCAAACCATACAAACTTACTTTTAACCAATTTTCTATCGACATCAATCGGCCAAACGGTATGCAGTATAAAAGTTTGTACGCCACATTGCTCAGCATTGGTCCAGAACACTAATATCTTTTTCGTATTGAATGAAAGTGAATATTATCCTTTTAATTCCTCTCCAAATTTCATAATTACCCTACCATAGATTGATGAGCATTTTACCGTATTCTTTAAGCAGGTGCTTAAATAATTTACCATACTCCTTAAGCACTTCCACATATTCGTCATAATCTTTTTTTCGCAATGCAAGATCATTCATCATGAGGTCGACAGTACAAATATTTCTCTGCATATGCTAGAATTCGTGTAAAGTCTCCCTTGTTTTCGACATACAATCGATTTTTTCTTGCAATTAAAAAATCCCAGTAAGTCCAGACAATTTTTCAAATATAGACTATCGCCTTTGAACTCTGCAGAAGAATTGTTAAAATGAAACAGCCACGACGTTTTTCATTCCAAAAACTTCATAAATTTTTCTTCATTAACTGGCACTTGATTATTTAACGATTTTGCCGCATTTGACTCAAGGGAACGAAAAAATGACAATTTATCTTCTGTTGTTAGAGGTTCATAAAACTTCATTAGAGCAAACACGTAATTACGGCATTGACAACAGACGTTCCGATATATTGTCGAATCTATCGTTTTGCAAAGACCACAAGGATCGATCAAAATCCGAAGGAGACATCTTGGTTTGACGATTAGGACAACTGAGTTTTTCAGTATCATTTATCCAATTTTTGAGACAGGTGAAAAGAAACTCGTGCTTATAACTAGTTACGAATGAATGAGTTGTATCGATATTATCAGGAAGCATAATACAGCTATTAGGCATTTGCTCAGTCATTTCAAAGAATTGCTTTTGAAAGAGCCAAACTGTAAGTAAAGAACTATTATGTAATTTATAGATTAAAGATAATGATAATAATTAAAAAAGGATAAAAGATAAAAATAATAATAATTTTAAAAAAATAATGATAATTCCTTGTATTCTCAAGAAAATGTTTTCCAATCATACTTTATAATACCTGTGTAAAACATTTCTCTCCTCAGAGGATAACTCACATTCATATTTTGGAATTTCTGCTGTGTCTGTCTTTAAGATTCTATTTCAGTGACAAAATTATATCACTTGGAATTATTTTCAATGGAATCGTGTATTTTAACACCAGAGAAATTGCCGAATTCGTTTGTCTTTAAAATTTATTTCAGTGACAAAATTATAATGCTCCGAATTATTATCGATGCAGTCGTGTATTGCCAGAGAAATTTCCGAATTCGCCAGTTACCAGAAAAATCATAGGATGATGTTTTATTAGGTTAAAATTCAACCTGAACTGGGTGATTTGATACCTCGTGGTTTTAAATTCTATACGATTATTAATATGAAATCGACCATGATGTCTTACGAACAAGTGCTTCTTATAAATTTTCAGATTAAAAAATCTGGAAAAGTTTTTTTCCGAGTATAATAAGATTTTCAACGAACCACTGAGCTGCAACTTCAACATCGATTGTTTGATTCAGAAACCTTCTTAGGAAGATGACGCAAATCCTGTATTTTGTTTCGACCACAACGAGAAAATATTTTTCAATGACTTGGTGAATCGATTGAAAAGTTTAAATCCAGAGGAGTCCAGTAAATCTTGACCGAAACCGCAGAACACTTATCAGATGATTATTTCAAAAATCGAAATATCGAAAGAGTTTCAGATTAGCCTTAAAAAACCATTCTAATCTATCGAAGAATAGCTTCCAGGCTCATCGAAAAATTATCAAGTCGATCCAATATTCTTCAACCTGGTTCAGGAAAAGAATACTTTCCAAGCTCATCAAATATGCTTCAACATGGTCCAGCAAAAAGATACGAACAAGACACACCCAATGGTATTTAATCTGATTCTGCGATAAAATATCAATCAAGTTCGGTAAATATTTTTTCAACTTAATCAAGCAACTGGTTATGTACCTAACCCAGCGAACTACTATCACCCTCATTCATTAGATCATAAAGCATAAAGATAATCAAATAAAATGAAATTAAATTAGGAATTCAAAAAACTAATTTAAAAATAAATTTAAACATACACTACAAAATTTAAACATGTTTAAGTAGCCCGCAATATGCCGCGGCATACAAAAAACAAAGGAAATCAGAAATTATTCAAAGACAGTAAAAACCAAGAAAATCTAGTCCACTTTGTCAAGGGTTATAGATTAAATTCGAAATGGATTCAAATGAATTGGGAAATTTTTCTGTATAAAGCCTGACTTTCGTCTGAAAAAAGTTTATCATACACCAAAATTTTCCAACAAAAGACGAGCGAGACAAGTAAAACCCACAAACGATTTTTTTAAAAAGAACAAACAAACATAATACCTCTAACAAGTTTGATTTAAAAGTCATCAGTATCGGGCAGGAAATGCCTTCATAGAAATATCAGTTAAAGAAGGAAAAAATCTAATTTACCCCAGTCTTGCAGAGAATCAAAATGTCTCCACTTTTTAATCACAAACAAAATAATTTCCCGCTCGATTCGAAATTTAAGCAACTAAGAGTCTGTCGCCATCTGGCGACTCTATTATTCGCAAAGAAAGTGAAAAAACATTAAGTGGAGGTAACTCAATAATTTAGATTAAATTATTTGAAACACCTTCAGCTTCTATCAATGCCTCAATAAATAAAAGGAAAAAGTAAAAGAAAAAGAAATTATTAGAAAGTATAGCAGCAGCTCAATAATACTTTTTTTAAAATTTAATATATAAATTAATATTTAAATTCAAGACTACTTTCAAGAATAATATCTTTAACGCCGTAAATATTATACGGGAAAATGTTGCAGAAGAGATTTGCCATTCAGTAGATAATTTTCAACCTACTCCATCTGCATCGAACAATGAAAATCTGGAAGCATCATCAAATATTTCGCAGCAAGAACTATCAAATATTGTTTATTCATATTCATCGAACACTCTTCAAATCTATCTAACTAACATGTCTGAACCCAGTCCATCGAAAACTCATCAAATAGACACGTCAAACAATTAAAATTAGCATTGGAATCGATCGAATGTATCTAATTCATATATTATAAATGAATCTGAAAAATTTGTGTAAAATGTTCTCCCAGTATATGATTCAATTAGAATGGGCCAGTTGAAATGGAACACACGGAAATATTATGAACGGATATGCTGCATTGTTATCGTCAACATACACAAAAACATCCTCAAGAACTTGAGTATCAACAGTAGTTTGAATCTTAAATTTCTCACCAATATAATCTGGTAACTCTATTGGAAAGTCTTAAAAAATTACCAATCGAATACGCTTTAGAAAATGAAACACTTGCACCAACACCCTTACATAATAATACTTTTGCAATTCCTATGGAATGCAATATATACAATTGATGCGTTAGAAAATGATAAAATAGAATTAGAGAATCAAATTAGTCAAGTTGAAAAGGATCAATTAAAAATTACCAATTCAACAATTAATATAACCCAACAATTTTTAATAATTAATATTTTTTTATACGAAGGATATCGAGGGAATTAAAAATATATTAGAATTTAGATGAAAACTATGATGATAAATTGTAATTTTTAAATGAGATGAAAACAAAAGAGTACACATTAAATATTTTCCTAATAAAATATATAAAATTGAATCTAAATTTTTTAGAGCCTAAAATTATACCAGGATTCAGTTTTTGTTTTGAAAATGTAAATACAGAAAATATTTTTTAAAAAAATTCTGATAAAGCTACAGACTATATTAAATATTTAGTGAATAAATAGAATGATCGATCTGGAAGAAAGAGAAAAATTCCTGGCATAGAAAAAATTTCTGAACAAATGAGTTTAAACCTATTGGATATTTTGGAGATACTTGAACAGATTTTTTATTATTATTAATATTATTATTAGTTATCATTTTATCAAATTTTTCTTCTCATACGATTTCTCTACAAAATTCAATTGTTAATTTTAACATCGAAATGGCTATGTCACTTTTAAAACTTCTTGCTTCTTCGTATAAATTCATCAATTCAGGAACACTATAAACTTTTTCCAGAACATTCAGAACGATTTTCCCGATAAACGATATCATGACTTTTATAATCATGTCGTTTCAAACTGTTAAATAAAATATCTTAATTTTTATATTTCCAGAGAAAACTATTCCCCATGTTTCAAAACTGTTCCCCCTAATTTTTTTACCTTTTACCATAATGTGTAAGTATACCAAATACTTCTTCAATAGTGTGCCACATCGAGCTTGATTAATCCATTGCGTGCAGGCGTGGCGTATAGAGTGCGCCAGTGAGTATGTACCATAAGCAGAATAAAAATTAGCGAATATGGAGAGGTCACCACCCCTTTAACAACGTATTAATATTCTCATACTTGGTCCCACACTTCCACTGACAATGAATCAGTCAGTTTGGTCGGATCGTGCTTGAAAGTGCATTAAACGCTCCTCGTAACCCAACCTGGCTATCAAGAAACGACAGGAAATTATCCCTACATATCTATATTCGGCTCTCTTTAAAAAAATGAGCAAGGAGAGACAAGTTGAGGACGAATCTGATGCACTATATCTCAATGGAAAAGGGACTGATTACAGCGACCAAGAATCTAATTCGGAGACTGTCGGGGAGGACAATTTAGATCACAAAGAATTAGCTATTCAAATTAGAACACAAATGCTTCTATCATCCATCCATTCAGCCTCTAATCTTATTATAACATAAAAAAATAAAATCGTGTATAATTAAATAAGCGTAGTGTTTTAAAAAAAACGGGAGGGCTCATAAAGTGCTCCAAGCGCATCTGAGTGGTCTAAAAAAATTCACATATCCTCAAAGGGATAAATAAAGATGTGGGAGAAAAAATTGCTAAAAAATAAGCATAAAATTTTATATACTGCTTTCTGTGATCTTGAAGAAGAAATTGCTTTTGCTCTTGATCCACAGTTAAGAGTCAATTAAAAGCTTGCATAAATTTTACCATAACTGTGTTTTTCCTTATTGTTTCGTACGTCTTTAAATAAAAATCGTCTCTATTCCGAAGATCTGGACTGAGATTCAGAAATCCAATTTCTCCACGTTTAATTTCTTTAACAAATTTAAACATTTCTGATAAGTGAAGTCTGCTTTTTCTGAAGAAAAAGCAAGAATGAACAAATTTTTTGATGTCATATCTAAATTCTGAATAACTTAAATTGTAATTACTCATAATAAAATCATATTAAGAATTTCAAAAATGATAAAAATTGATTATCTTTATAATTCAACTTGACTGACAAGCTCCCTTTAATCGCGCTTTAAATTTTCATTTTTTAAGTGTATTAGAAAAATATTCATTACTCAGTATTTCTCTCTCTCTACATATTTCGTCCAAACGTTTATTCCAAATTATTCCGGTTTTACCTAACGTTTTCTAAAGAAAACAACATCTGGACTAATAGTCACTTGTGGTAATCCATGTTTGAAAACACTTCGTAGCACTTTTTCATACACCTGATATCGAGATGGAAAATATTCCATCTCTCGATCTGCACACTGCTTTAGAAAAATAACAGCACTGTTGATACGACCAGTGTTCAAACTGTTTGTGGCAAAACAGAGAATTTTAGCCTTGCTTTCCAACCCCCAATCTTTTAGAATATTCCAGACAGCCATAGTTTGCTCCTTCCCTGAAGAATTTTTTAAATTTTGGCACCCGAAAAATTTTTCTTGGATCTTTATACGTAACAATGATAGGTAGCATTTAAATTTTTAAATCTCGCTCATTTAAAACAGGTAGAAATTTATAATCCAAAAGCAAGGATACGAAACTAGGTTAATCTCCTTTTAATTTTTCTTTCATCTTAGTAGCCTTCTTCTTAAGGAAATCTTCCAAACGCCTTTGGATTGTGTTTAAATTGATTCCCAGTTCATTTGTGTTATGTCTTAAAGACTCATTTAAAGTTTCGAGAAGAAAAACGATATTTTACTGACTAATGTGTCATCAATGGAATACAGCCATTAATTTTGAAGTTAAATAAATTTCGTCCTAAGTAGATTTTTTATCCCTAATACTAT
>BGPR01038657.1:0-14620 GCA_013235015.1 Araneus ventricosus | reverse complement strand
CAGTTACAGTGCCTCATGGCACAAATTGAACACAACGAAACGTCATAAAAAACAAAACGAATCACAAAATAGATACCCATTGCAAAACAGTATAGCTATCAAATAAGAGAATACATCAAATGAGCCGAAAAGGTGTATATATTTCATACTGATTGTTCTTCAGAAAACATTTAATTCTCTTGGGATTTTTCGGTTCACGAGGTGTCAGGCTTTTGGACGAACGTCAGGCCCCTTACAGAAAAAGAATTCAGTTTTCAATTCCTGCCTGCAGGTGACGAAATCTGCAGGCCGGATTCATTTCTAAGATGTTTTTTTTCCCATTTTTTTTTTTATCATTTTTCTCTTTTTCCAAGGGTTTTATGGAATTAAAAAATCACTTACTTGTTCAATTCTTTTAAAACTTGTTAAGTTATTGATATATTTTTACGTTTGAAACATTCTTGCGTGATAAATTTGTACTAACCATGCATTCTTCATTTCCAGCGGGAATTTTCGCACTCTTGGGAGTACTTGCAATGGGCATCAGCACTCCTGCTGTCTGCACATGGTGTACAAGCTGCATCCTTCGTAGGTGCATCCTTAATAATATAATAAATGCGAAAGTGTGTCTGTCTGTCTGTCTGTCTTTCTGTCTGTCTGTCTGTTTGTTAAGCTTTCACGACCAAACCACAAAACCGATTTGGATGAAAATTTGCAGAGTTGTAGCTTGAAACCCAAGAACGGACATAGGCTAGGTGAAATCACGTTAAATTAATTATTTTTGACTACAGATTAAAAATAGTTAACAAAGAAAGCCCATTGACTCCGCGATTCGCGATGAAGATTTTTATTTTTCATTCTACTGTCACGTCATCCTTCAGGAATGCGAAAACATGTGAAATAAATTATTTTTTAAATCAACTATCATGTAATCCTTTTATCCGCTGTAACTTCGGAACACATTGTCCGATACAAATTATTTTTATACCATCTTAAAGATAAAAGTTTTACCTTTTCAATGATATTAATTTTATTTCTGTGAAATTTTTTATTCAATTTTTATTAATTTTTTAAATTTAACGTGCAGACGATTTTGAAATAACGTAAATTTATACCTACTTCCCTGCTAGGAAACGGTTAGACTTTGAACTAATTTATCTTTATTTCTGAAACTTTTGCTTATGTTTATAAATATTTATAAAACAAGGCAGAAATTACATGTATCTGTCTGTCTGTTGATCGATAGGTCGGTCACAAGAACTCCTCCTGAACGGTGAACGTTAGCGACATGAAATTTACACACAAGGTGCTATTTTCAACTTTCAGAGTTAATTAGTTCTTAAGATATTTAATTAAATAACGAACATTAGCCGCTTTTAAGCCTATTGCTTAGACGTTTTTTGCCAATAACTTCTGAAATCTTTATTAGACAACAATTATTTTTATGAAATTTTAAAGAACAGAAAATGATCTTTTTAATGCTATTAATTACATTGCGATGAAATGTTTTCTCTGATTGTTATTAAGGTTTAAAAATATTTTTGTTACGTAATTTCTAACAAGTCTTTTTATTATAGAAATAAATTCAAGCCAAATTACTGTTTCGCGCGCGGGCTTTTGCCTGTGTTAAAGTTAATATAAGAAAATATTGCTTTCTTTGACCATTAACAACAAAGGAGAATTTACATTTCCGGTTTCCTGTTGTGGTAGCCTTCACAGCTTTTAATAAGGTTACATAGTGATCCAATGACGTTAGTGAATTATTCTCTCGATGTTTTGTGTAACTTTCACAGTGACGTATTACAGAATATCCATCTGTAGATACGGTAATGGGCATTAACAAGGAACATCACATACTGTAGAGCTCTTCAACATCTTAGAAATGTCAGGGAAACTTCCGACAAGCCGAGATTGAATGCCGGTGCTCTTCAAGATCTTAGAATTTTCAGGGGCACCTTCCGACAAGCCTAGAATGATAGTCGGTGTGCCAGTACTACTAATACGTAACCTCGATATACCGAGACTGCACAATGGCACACGGTCGCAAATTACACACCAAGGTGCAAACGTCATGAAAGCTACTGTTACGACTGATATAGGGAGAAGAGAGAGTATTTTAATTCCACGCCTTCCGATAATGCCGAAGGATTTATCATCTCAGTTCAGAAGGCAACAAATCCCTTTAAAAATATCATTTGCCAGGCTCAGGGGCAGATACTGAAAGTGGCAGATGTACATTTGGAAAAAACATATTTTTCGCATGGGCAACTATACATGGCGTGTTCACGTGTATCCTGCCCACACAACCTCTACATCCTTGCAAATAATGTGGTATACAAAAGTATATTAGAATAGATAAACAATTTGCATAACTATATCAGCATACATGTACAGTACACTCCTGTCAGCCGTCCAATTAAGTATTATCTCCGTCAGAACTTTTACTTTCTCCTTTCAAAATGCAACAAAACATTTACATTCTTGAATTATAAAAAAGAATAACTCAAATTCTTCGCGCACGAAGTCGCGGGTAACAGCTAGTCTGTAATAGGTAAGGAAATCGCAAGCATAGTTGATATTTAATTGCAAATGATGCACGTTAATTGTGCAATATACATATACAAACAAAAAACCCACAATCCTAAAAACGAGAACCAAAAGAAAAGAAATTATTTAATGAAGAAATTCTGCTCGTCAAGAAGTGGAGTGTCCCAATGATATTCAAAATCGTGCTTTTATTGCTTAATGTCAAGCAAATTACTTAAAAATGGTTATTATCCCCTCAAAAACACTGCTCGTTAAGATAGAACAACCATAGAAAAAGAAATATGTAGGAAAACATATGCAAAGAAACATGTATTTGTTGTATGTAATATAGCGAAGAAATATATAGAAAAATATATACAAAATGGCATCAAAAATAAAAATTTGACGTTCCTAAGGGCCTGCATAAAAGTGCACACCATGGACGGCGGGGAAAAGAAATGCGTTTTACGAGGCTCACAAACTAGCTTGGCAAGCTACTTTCAACTGGTAAGCGTCTTTGAAGGTTACCGAAAGAGAAACAGTGCGAAACGAATTTTGAGGAATTCCATTTTTTTTTAATTTGATCTTTTATCAGTGGCGTATCTAAATGAAATGGCGCACAGGGCAAATGTCAAAACTGTGAATCTCGCCCTTCTTCTTCATTTGAAATGTGATCAGTCTTTTTCCGGAAACTTTATGTCTGGTAGTTCAAAAATGCAAATAAACTTAAATCTCTCTCTATATAAAAAGAAATGTTTGTGTGTGCGTGCGTGGGATGTTTAGACTAAAAGTATTGCACTCACAACCTTGAAATTCGGAACTCATGTAGTCGTAATGGTGACTCATGTAGTCGTAATGGTGAAGCTCAAATTTTAAAATTTAATCTAGAGAATTTTTTATTTAATGTTTTGTGTCGTTTAGGGTGATTTTACGCACGTTTTTGGCCGATCCTTGAGAACTATTGATCATAGAAAAACAATCGATACTCCATTAGATAAAGCAAACAATTATCGTTTTAATGACGTTTGTTTTGAACGTCTAACGCAATTTACTGAATTAAAAAAAATGTCATCTGGACAGAGATACAGCAAGAACTATTTGTTGGGCAAACACCACAAGATCGTCATGATTTGTTGTCAATAGTCTTTAATCAAAAGCAAAAAACATTCATGAATCTTATTTTTGAAGAAAGATTTTCGGAGAAATTAAGTGTCATTTGTATACGATAGAGTGGCAGAAGAGAGGATTTCCTCATGCCCACTTTCTCATTTGTCTCAAACACTCATTACACGTTCACAGAGGGGATGACTTTATTAGTTCCGAAATCTCTAATCCACAAGAAGATATTTTTTGCATTGCAACAAAGCAGATGATGCACAGCCCATGCGGAAGCATAAATCCACATTCTCCATGTATGAAGGATGGAATTTGCACAAAGCTATACCCACGTCATGTTTTGAAAGAAACACAAACAGGACAGGACGGATATCCACAATATCGTCATAGGTCTTCACAAGATGAGGAATTTACTGGAAACATCACTTTTCGAGGATTAGAAGTGTCTGTGGAGAATACTTGGATTGTACAGTATTGCCCCTTGTTAAAGAAAATTTTCAATGCGCATATCAACATAGAGTATTGCAATTCTGTGAAGTCTATCAAGTACGTCTGTAAGTATGTGAACAAAGGATCCGACACGGCTACGTTTGAACTCACCCGTGGAGAAAATGACCTAAATGAATTTCAACAGTATCAAATGGGGAGATACATCAGCAGCAGCGAAGCAGTATGGAGAATATTTAACTTCCCGATTCACGAGCGACACCCCACCGTGATTCATCTAAGCGTCCACCTTGAAAATGGTCAGAGAGTGTACTTCAGGACAGAAAATGCCGCTTAACGTGTCCAAGTACCTGAGGAAACCACACTCACATCTTTCTTCAGACTTTGCATTATCTGCCTTTAAAATCCTTTTTTTTTTATTTAGACATAATGTTTAAGGCAATTCCAGATTTCACTCAATGCAAGTACTATAATTCTACCTGCCATCATTTCAAATGATTTTATTGTTTCTTTGTATAATTAATTTTGGAAGCAGTATTATTCAGTTAAATTGTTTGTATTACATTTTTACTACCGTTACTTAATTTACAGAATTACTAATTATTTTATAGAATAACAAGTGAAAGTGCGGAATTATTAATTCATCACCTACTTTAGCTGACTTGATCAGTTATTTCATGTTTTATTCTGCGAAACAGCTGAAATTTATACAGTTTAACGTTAACATAAATATAATCACGACTTGTTTAATTTCTCGCATAATTCTTCATTAATTCACCGCAAATCACATTTAATGAAAGTGTAAAAAACATTCGGACTGTTCAGTAAAATTTCCATTTTAAAAGTCAGTTGTGAATCCATCCATCGTCTAAAGCCTATCATTCCTTTCAGACCCTCTGTCACCCACTGCATCGACAAACAGCCAAGTCCTTCTGTAGGACGCGCCTGCAGAAGAGCCCCGATGCCCCGGATATTTTCGACGTCCATGTAAGACCCTGGAAACCTTTAGAAATTCAGTAAGATTTTTTTCATTCTACTATTCCTTTTCCTAACGTTTTTCTTGCTCATATTCAAACAACTTAAATTGTCAATTTCTAAATACTATATATTTTATCTTCCCTGATAGTTTCCTCCTCGTTTTGAAATATATAAAATGTTATTTTCTAGATAGCATATACATTCCCTATTCTGTCTATTTTGCTCGTTCTGAAAAATAGAAAAGAATCAATTGTTATTTTCTGGATACTACTTATCAGCAATTACTACTTCTTACACAGTAATATTTCCTAGCTGCGCGATAAGGGGGACCAACGAAAAACGTGAAAGTTTGGGGATAAATGCATGCAGAGGCAAGGGAGAGGAAACTAGCTGTGTGTAGAAAAGTATATACTAAAAAATGTTGTTTTCAAGCACATCGAGGCAAAATAGTAAATACTGAAATAAAAGTCTTTTGTAAAAAGGCGTTATTTCGGTAAAAAATCCCCAAAGCTTAAAGTCGCTATCTTACCTGACTTTCCCTTACTGTAATTCTACGTACCATGTTTTCAAAAGCTTTTGGTGCGTCTTTGTATAAATAACATTTTGTATGCTGTATTTTTCAGTTTAATTATTTATTTTACATTTTAAATATCACAAATTTATTCACAGAATAACTAGTTATTTCCTAAAATAACTAGTTTTTTCCTAGAAAAGCAAGCCATTTTCTAGAATAAGAAGTAAGTGTTTTGAATTATTAATTTGTTCCTCCCTTTAACTGACTTGATAGTTTATTACATGAAATAACTAGGTATTCTATGTAATAACTGAATTATAAACTCTTTATCTGTAACATAAATAAAATAACTAATTTATTTAATTTTGTACACAATATTGAAATCTTTCATCCATCCACCGCAAGTCTCATTCAATAAAAAAGTATTTAAAAGAAAGTAATGAAAAACACTTGATTCTTCCGCTAAACTTCCATTTGAGAATTTGTACTTCCATCATCTAAAGGCTCCTTTCAGATCCACCTTCGCCCACCTTCTAACGGAGTGAAGCGTGAGTAGTCTCGAGCAAATGGAAATGCATCCGCCTTCCAGACAAGTCGTCGGCATAGCTTCAGTGAGATCTCTTTTATTATATTCTTTCTTTTTCTGACGCTTTTCTTGTTCTTTTGAAGAAAATTGATTGTTATATTTTAGATATTATATGTTAACAAATACTATTTCTAGTAAAGTAATGTCCCTAAGATGCGTGATAGGTGGGAAGGAAGAAAAGCGTGAAAGTTGGGGTCATGAAAAAGAGACAGATTTTAATTAATTTGAGGCAGCGGAGAGGGAAAATGACTTTTTGGTTAAAATACAAAATGTAATTTTAAAACAAATCGAAACAAAATAGCAAATAATAAAATAAAAGTCTTAAACCAAAGGGAGTTTCTTCATTGTGTTCGCTTCCTAAAATCTAACAAACTCATCTGATGACTCAAGGATATTTTGTTTCACTTAAATTTCTGCATAGCAAACTAATATTTTTTATTCCTTTCCTATTAGTTAGAATATGCTATCATACGAATCTATTTCTATTTATTTATTTAACACCCACCCCGACCTAGTCCACCCGGAAGGGTGTAAGGGCATTCCCTGAAGGACACACGCGAATCTATTGTCTCCAAAATCTATAATCCTTTTTCAAGAGAGCAGAGACCTTCCAATTGTTTCCTTTCTGGTGGATGTGGATGTGGTGAGGCGCCTCCTACAATAACGATTTGCCAACGCATCTCTATATCTATATCGATGCAGAAACTGGCAAGATTGACAAATTCTTGTAATGCATGAGCGAGTTGATCAGTTTCTGGTTCATTTAATTTTTTTAAATGTCGAATTTTCTTTTTATGTCTGCCATGTTTTAATTTCTGAAATTTTAATTTGTATTTTATTCTAAAACGGTAAAAAATTTGAAGTTGGACGTGAAAACTTCTGAACCGCGTTACTTCGATTTCGCTTAATTTGATGTATTGTTGACTTTTGACAGTTGTTAATTCAATCGGAAGGAAGAGAATGACTAAAATAAAATGGAAATAAAAAAATTAGAATCTAATAAAAATAATCAACACGAGATGTGTTGAAAAAGTGTTTGTGAAAATGAGCCAGAGGGGAGTTCTCCCCTCGACTTTCTCCACATTAAAACACGTTATAATTTAAGTTCCTTCTAGCAGTGAAGCAAATAAAGTCCCCAATAAGGTATCAAGTGCCTTCTTCCATCGGATAGATTTCAAAGTTTTTTGTCCAGACCACGTATCACGTTTCCATTTGCCAGCTTGTTGTCCTTCTGAGTTATCGCGTTGCGCTGAACACGAATAAACAAACAATCATTAGACGGATTTTATCTGAATTTCTAGTCATAAAACCACATGTGAAATTTCATCTATCTAGCTCGTTTGGATTTTGGGTTATCGTGGTCACATGTCCTCGAATAAGTAGAGAGACGAATTTTTAACCAGTTGGTGGACTCGGTACAAAGTTCGATGCAGATATACAATTCTGTTGATAAAGCCCGAGACTAATTTCATCCATCTAGATAGATGCGTTTCTTGGTTATAGAGGACGGATGGACAAGCAGAACTCTATTATGTGAATTAGGTGAAAAATTTTATACATCCACAATTTCGGTGTCAAGACCACCTACCAAATTTTGCCCATGTAGGTGTTTGCGTTGTCGAATTATCGCATTTGCAGAGAAACATAATTTCAGATTTTATTTTATTTTTCGGAATCAGGGAGGCCATGAATGTGGTGATTCATGCAAACCTAGAGGTGGAATTCTTTGGTGATAAGAGTACTTTCTCTTTGCATAACTTTGCGTACGAGGAAGTAAAAAGAATGTGGTTAGAAAGATCTTTATGTGATCGAATGTAAATCAGCTCCAAAATCGAACGCACTCACCTGTAGCCAACCTCAGAGAAAATGCCTTTCTGCCTTGTCGTAGTGTCCGGTTTGCTTCCGACGTCGAAACAAATCCCAGGCAGCGACACAGAGCAAGTCAGAATTCTTTCACTCGATTTTTCACTTTTCTGACTCTTTTCTATCTCGTTTTGAAAAAAATTCGTGATTTTCAATATACTGTATATTAACGAATATCATTTTTAACAGTGGTATCCCGTAGTTACGCGATACGCGGGGCCGATGAAAAGCGTGAAAGTTGGGGTCAAACCTCGCACATAAATCCATGCAGATTTTAATTAATTGGGGGCAAGGGAAAGGAAAGCATCTGTTTGGAGGCAGGCATTTAATAAAGAGTTAATAAGTTTTCAAATACATCGAGACAAAATAGCACATATTAACTTACATGAAGGTATTTGTTTCGTTATCGATAACTTTATAAGCTGTCGAAGCAACGATATTTTGTCTCACATAACATTTTTTCATAAGCTTTTCATTTTTATTCCTTCACATGTAGTTAGAATATGTTATCATGCGGGTCTACTGTTTCCGTTTTCAAGTGAGCAGACCCCTTTCATTCCCTTTCTGGAGGATCCGGGTCTGATGTGGTCCCTTCTCCAGTAGAGATTTGTTCACGAATCTCTCTGAGCTCATCGATTGTCAGCTCTTTGCTATGCGAGCCAACTAACTTACTGACACCACTATTAACCACTTAAAAATCGAAGATACTGGCGAGAGAGACAAATGCCTCTATTACCTGAGCAATTTGACCAGTTTCTGGCTCATTGTTTAAAGGGCAAATTTTCTTTTTAATTCTGAATTATTTATTTGTATTATATTCTAAAACAGGAAATATTCTTTAATTTGCTGAAAGATCTCTCACAGCTTGCAATAGATGTTGCTATCGTGAAAAGTATCTGTAGAGCTATTAGAAGATTCAGAAAGGCACTTTCATCTCCATAACTGATAAAATTGTAGAAGTCCTTCGTTTATTTTTATTTCTGTTATTCTTCTCTTCTGACTAAAAGATTCAAATATTTCACAGATAAATTATAGATTCTGAAATACTTCTCTGACGTATGAAGGTAAACGAAAAATTTCCACCTGCAGTTTGGATCCTATTCCTCCTTCTTACTACCGAGACAAATTTTTGCGATTTATGATGTAATGAATGAAAAATATTTAATTTAGTTATATGAAGGTCCCATTTCAAAGAAACAAGAGGGCTAGTTCGTGGCGGACCTCGTAAATTTGAGTCGCAGCACCACCTGAGCCGGCATCCTTTCCTCAAACTACTGCACCACAGTAGCGGGAGGAGTTTAGAACCACAACGTGCCATAAAAGAACATATAACGTACTAGAAAAAAATAGAGAGTCAATGTAATAGAACAAAACACTTTATTATTAACTGAGCTTTATGTCATGAAATATATAATCGAACCTTTACCTGGAACGAATAGCCGAAAAAGAAAATTTTAATTCTGTGCACTTCGGAAGACAACAAGATGCAAAATTATACACGTGCGATTGAAGGATTGATTAGCTTTTTAGGAAGCTGAAAAATATTGTTATTAATTTGTTTCAATTCCTAAAAATTAATCTGTGTGTTTTTGTTATTATATGGTTTTTATAATAAGCGCTATTCAACAAGAATATGTATGAGATGCACCATTCATAATGTCGAGTGTGACTCGAGATAAGAGTGCCAAGAGTTAAAGATTGAAAATTATTCAGAAATCACGGTGAACGTCATCTGAGGTGAAAGTAGAATGAAGGGATATTAACCTGCCAAAGTCGGTAATGAGACTTTGTGTTGCAGTCGCCGTATGGGGGCAAACATTATCGCAATCCACTCGAAAAATCTGCTTTTCTCTCTTTCCTGAAACCGATGTTTCTGTCCGCAGATAGATCGAATCTGCGGTCTTATGATTGCAGGGTAGCTGCGTCATAAATTACTCAGGGCATTTTACGTTCCGGATGTAATATCCAATTACCCTTGCAATACAACAGGCGTGTGAAGTTTTCTTCTTGTAGCATTACTACAATCAAGTAAAAATTCATCGGCATTCTCTCTAATTTCTTTATTTTTCAAAATAACACAGAATCTATGAAGCCATCCAGCAGCAAATCTTTTGGGTTTCCAGGTACGGGCTTTCAGCTCAGGTATATAGCAGCTCCAAACACTGAATATGTTTTTTAAGGTTAAGTAAAACTTATAGGTTTTTGAAAGTTTTAAACCATTTTTTAAAACTTTTTCGCATACATCTAACATAGGTGGTGGAAAAATACACCGAGCGCCAGAAACGAGCGGTATTCCTTCACACAGGTGGGGAAAACGTACCAGCGTTCGCGCCTTTGTTTTTTGCATCATGGAATGGGGAAAAAACCGAATATGCAATTTCAACGCCTTTTTCTAACCAATTTAAACGAAAATTGGAGACAAATATACAATTAGGGTTACAAGACTACATACGAAATTTCATTTATCTGAGTCATTGCATTTAGAAGTTGTCGTGTTCAGAAGTATGCGATTATACAGATCGCCAGACACTCAACCCTTCAACAGATTTGGCCTAAATTTTGATGCGGACCTACATGCGAGATGATAAAACTGTGAACCAAATTTTATTTATCTAGCTATTTAAGTTTTTGAGTTATAGTATTCACATGAACTCGGACAGACAGACTGAAAGACTTCCCGTTGACGGATTTTATCCAAAATTTGATATAAACCTACACATTATGTGCAAATACCACATACCAAATTTCATCCCTCCCTCTTGCTCTAATAGTTTTCGAGTTATCGTCTTCACAGACAGACAGACATGATTCGAAAATTGTCTTTTTCGGACTCAGGCAGTTCTAAAACGTGGGGATTCATCAAAATATCGAGTTCGAATTTTTTTGACGATTACTATACTTTTTCTTTGTATACTCCGTGTACAAGGAAGTAAAAATGAATTGCTTTTACTATTATACAATGGATCCTAAGTTATTTCGATGTTACTTTATGTGAATATTTATGAACACGATTTTCAGATATAAATATAAAATTACTGAATACAAAGCATATTAATTATCGACAAATTTTAATTAAACTAATTAATTAGTTAATTAAAATCAATTAACAGAGTAATTACAAAAAAGCAATTTTTATTAACCCGGGAGGACGCGCGAGGGTCATTTTATGACCCCAAATCTTCGGCAAACTTCGATTCCTATAAAAAAGCCATCTGTTCATTTCTTTTTTTTACCAGTAGCTGAATTAGTCACCTTTTCTGAGTATTTAGAAAGTATTTTCGGAATTTTTCGTTCCCTAATACACGTTTTGTCAGTTACTGGGGTTATGGAATAACCCCGCGCGTCCTTCCGTTTGTTCCACAGACCAGTTATTTTACGCCGCTGATAAAGTCATTTCGTTGCTGTACTTTCCAAATCGAAGTATTTACTTGCTGCTCACAGCTCACAATGCCGACTTCATATGCGGAAGAAATGCAGCCTTTGCGTAAACTTCTTGCTGAAGTTGAAACTGATGAAGATTCAGACTTTGACAATGAAGACAATGGCATCTGAGTATATTTTAGAAGAGGATTTTTCAGACCATGAAAGTTTCGGCGAACATGATACGGAATAGGATGAGGAAGGAGATTCTGGAAATGAAGAAGTGAATAATTCGGAATGGTTTTCATCAGAAGATGACGAATAGTGGAAGAAAACACAATTTAGGCAGAATATTCGTACTCGATATCATAATATTTTGTCGCGTTTACCTGGAACAAAGGGGCCAGCGAAAGACCTATGGCGAGTTTAGAGATATTCATCCACGATAACATGATACAGTTAATTGTAGAATGCACAAATATATTTATTGAGGAATCCGCACCAAGCATTTCACGTGAAAGACATACACGAAAAATGAATCCTCTAGAAAATCGTGCTTTATAAGTGGATAATAATGAAGTAGATTTGATTCGTGTTAAGCACTGTATTCTTAATGTCTAAAAGTCCAAAGCGTTATTTTTCCAACTAAAAATATGAGGTTTTTAACAGCTCAGGGTTGAATTTTAGTTTGGGGTCATTCTATGTCCCCCGCGTGTCTTTACGTCCGATAAGGAGGCGCGCGTTCTCTCGGGTTAACAGAAATATAATTACTGTGATTAAAAACATGCGAAATTATATTATTTTAAATCATCATAACTGGAAAGTTGAAATGTTCAAGCACATATGCGTCATACTTTCAGAGGGCCCCCAACCAGCCTAATCCGCCCCTGGAAATAAGTATAGTTTTCAGAGGCATTTTCGTTCGACAGTTTGGCTGTTCACAGCCTCAGAATAAATTTCATTTTGAGGCTCGTTTTCTAAGATATCAGATGGATGCGCGCCATGTTTTTGATCAAAGAACATACTCGCCAAAATATGCACTGCCGCATAATGACCCTAAATTTAAACCAGCCTTTTCCACATTTTCACTCCTTTACTTTTTTTCTAAAACCAATAAAGACAATTCAAATTATAAATTATCTTGAATCTTGTTCCTCGGTGCTTTCTGAACGAATTTCTAAGCAAAATTTATAAACTATTATTTCTGTTCTTTTGAAGTGATGAGTTTTTCACAATTTTATATTTGTTCACATTCTGAGACGTTGCAAGCATTATGCTTCGGAAACGTAAAGTTTACTATAAGTCTGTTTTTCCTATGAATGTTTCTGTATAAGTTAAAAAGTAATCATCAATTTCTAAATGGTCCCCTAAAGGCCCTCTAGTATTTTCACTGCAAAATGGGAGTGCCAACGATTGTATGTCCCACGATTCTCCACAACTAATTGCTAATCATTGTATTGAAATTAACCTCAAACGTTTCTCATTTACCCACCCTTCTCGGCCCACAAAACATATTTACTTACACAATATTACAATGACTTTTCAGACTGGAATGGAAACTCCTTCCAATCGACTATCCTAGAAATGGTCAAATAGGGATGCAAAACACAAATTACCAAACAAATATCTCATTTCATTAATACTAGCCATAATACAATTAATGCCTGAAATGTCGAGACATTACGTATATGCAGTCTTCAAAAATCAGTTGGTGAAATTCCCTTCCGTCGAATGCCGTAAGATGTCTCGTCCCAGGGTTCTTGTCATGCGGCAAAATATAAATTATATTAGTTTCTTGCAAAATAAGCCTCGTCAGGGGGCACCACGTGCAGAGAGCCCCACCCTCACCTTTAAAACTAGTTAAGTCCCGTCACGAGGGAAAGAAGCTCGCATCCCTCATAGGCAGACCTCGCACTTGAGGAGGCCCAAAGGAATGCAGCCAAAATGGAAGCTCTTTGTTTGATTTCTGTTAAGTTTGTGATATTATTGCTTCATTAGTATCATTATTTATTGTTTTCAGTGCCCTTATGATTTTTATTTTCCTATCTCTGTTTGGAAGGAACACACAGGACGGTTTCCACTCAGCCAAGTCATCGCTTATCGGACACATGCACGTCTTCAGAGGGGGTGGAGTACCCCACTCTGCAGGTCAGCAATTCCTTTCGCGTTTCAGATGCTGCAGAGAAACGTTCCACGGCAAAGAGGAGAAACACTGACTGGGGCTGCAGGTAACGAATTTGATCGATTTTCAATATTTTTCTAATTTTTTTGTTACTATGAGAAAGATACCAATCTTCTGGGCGATGTCTATGCCTCTACGTAACCTGTCGGCAGGAATGTACAAAAATAACGTTCATTGAAACAATTTGTAACTGAAAATCAGAACAATTCATCAACAATTCATTCGGTCATCATTCTACATGCAGATGAACACGATCACAAGTGGACTGCAGTCATAACAAAATATATGCATAAGATATTTGAGCAATTGCAGATATTCTTAAGGCAACATACTAAAATTCTACAGAAAGTCAGAAGGATGCAGGACCGAATTAGAAATTAAAGTAGATGGAAACGCAACCAGTTCTCTCACTGAAGGAACTTTAACTAATCTACAAACCAGATGTTCCTTAATCAAAGGCGCATTTCCCCAAATACTTAAAGTCATAATATGAGGATAGCGTCATTTTCAGGCAGGGTAGACAGGGGCTAGTTGGTCATAGGGACATGTTGGCCCAGTCGCGATTTTTTTAAAAGCTTTCCAGTATTTAATGTTGTCAGTCCAGACAAGTGTGTATTGTCGCATATTCCTTCTTCGTCATCAACGTCATTGAAGAAGCAGTATCCATGAATGAACCAGCTAGAATTTTCTAATTCTTGCTAATCTGAGTAAATTTCCTCACTTATAAATAATTTTTTTTCATTGCTCGTGGATTATAATTTCCATTTTCACAAATAATATTCTTCGTTGTTACTTTAGGGCTTGTTTGTATATCGAAATGCCTTCAGAATAAATCCCAACACTCATGTGAAACAAAAATGGCTATATGGCGTAGGTTGGCCCATTTTGCAAGGGCCACGTTTGCACGACCCGCTAAAATAGGGTTTTTCAGGATGTGTGATATAGAAATGTCTCCGAATATGAGGGATTTAATTGCTCCTGATTTAGCATGCGAAATATTTGTTGCGAAAAACACGCGAATACAATTTTGATTATAATTCCACAAGAGGAGGGGTTGCTATACAACGCC
>BGPR01038656.1:0-14620 GCA_013235015.1 Araneus ventricosus | reverse complement strand
TAGAACTTCAAAAACGGACGAAAAATAAAAGAAGCGAACGAATAAGAATGAAAGAAATTTATATTGCTTCTAATTCTTAGAGACCGGGGAAGTGTCATTTATCAGGCCATTGTAGAAAAAGCCCTTAAAATATTGCCGCAGCATAATGATAATTCATGTGATCCTTGCCATGATTTAAAGAGAAAAGAGCATTTGGATAACGTTTATTTTTTACGAAGCCGATTTCTGAGATGAGGCAGATGATTTCTTTTTTGTCCTTCCCTTCACCTTTCACCCTCAAGTCTTCGTAAATCTAATTTTGAAGACTTGGAAGGAGGCATCGACAGCCCCAGGGGTGGAACAAGGCTCCCTCCAGAACCGGATTTATAAAAAACAAAACGCCGAGGCAAGAAGTTCTTGGCAAGTTAACTTCATCAGTACCTCCCCGCCCCGAACTTTATGGGGCTCTTTTGTGGTGTCGAAACTGACAAACTTCATTCCTGCCTGCAACAGAGACGTCCCACTCCCAGGAGTGTGCCTGAATTAGGCGAATCAAATTAATGGCCGCGGTCGCTCGTAAAAGAAGTTTAAGTGCAAAATTTCTCGAGAGTCGAAAGGGCCTGCTACTAAAAAGAAGAGTTTATGAATTGCTCGAAGTGGTTTTGTGGCTTTGTCCCGAGACGTTTTGGAAATTACTTTAAAATTTTGTGGTTGTTTGTTTAACTGCTAGAAAAGCTGCTGATGGATTGAAAGCGGAAAGTAATACCTCTGTTTTCAAAAATAAAACGCAGAGATGAAAATTGCCATGTAGTTCGATTTTTTTCCTATGTTGGTGCTAACTTGATTATCCGAGGTTTCGCGTTTGTTGAGCTACATTTATTCACATTATTTAATTTTTGTTAACGTATCTGTGATATTTTGCCCGAAAATATATATATGTTGCCATAGACACTTTAAAAGCGTCACAGTGACACTTTAAGAGTGTGTGTATATATTCCTCATATACAAATATGCAGTTTTTGTCCAATCTTCATGAAATACGGCACATGCAGTGGCCGTATTTCATGAAGATTGGGTTAGTGGTGCCCGGGTTATAATGTGATTTTTCGTCCCCCTCCTCTCGTTATTATCAGTGATTTAGTTTGTATAAATGGCGTACCGGACATGGTCACTTTTCTCCCACAATGTATTTGACTTTAAAAAGTGGCATACACGCATTAACATTTTGTCACTATGCCCAGTGGAGTGGCAAGAGTAAGTGGTTTCCAAAAAATATTATGATTTATTTATCCCAGTGTGAATTGCGCCAGGCGTTTGGTATTATTTTTTTGCGCCCCCATCATATTTTGCTTTGGTACAAACGCAATAATGTTTTGATGCCATAGCGCCTCCTAAAACGGGCGCCCGGGGCATCTATACCTCTTGCCCACGGGGCGTTACGCTTCCGGGCACATATGCTCTTCAAAACGAGAGGAAATTCACTTTTTTTAACTAACTTTTCAAAGTCCAAAAGTTAATTAAAATTTCAATTAATTAAAAATTGCGCATGATTTTGGAGTTTTTCCGCGATATCTTCTTGTCTCACAAAAATAATATTCATGACATTTTTTTTAAATCAAATAATTGCCAAGTGTGGCCTGCTTTCTTAGGGAGTGTTTGTGGATAGAGGGGATATTAAATTCTGGAAATTTCCGCGTTCGTTTTTATTAATGATGATCAGCGGGATAGACAACAGATTTTTAAGATAAGAAAGTGATATATACAACTGCTGCAAATGAAGAACTGCTTGTTGGATAAATATGGTTCATGAAATGTAAGGAATTTTGGTAGGCTATTTAGTTAGGCAAAAAATTATTCCTAATACATTCACCAATACAAGAAGAATTCCTGATCCAAAAGCTTCCATATCAATTTTTCTTTAATGAAAATAAATAAAATATCAAAATCTGCACAGCATCTAGGCTATGAGTCTTATCACCCGTATAATATTCCTGAATGATAGATTTGTGTTAATTCGAGAAAAAAAATGAGACTACATTTCATACATCTAGAAATTAGAATTTGAAAAATTAAAAAATCAGGATTTTCCTCTATATCCGGACTACAATCAATCCCTGACGGATCCCAGACACAAATCTTCCCTTTTAACGCATTTATGTATATTATCTTGGTAAGAAAAAAAAATAACGATGCTGGTTCTGCCCGGGATCGAACCGGGGACCTTCTGCGTGTAAAGCAGACGTGATAACCGCTACACCACAGAACCTCCGAAGGGAACGGTGAGCATCCTACTAATGTATTCTTGAATACAAAAAAAGTATTCTTATCATCATGCATCAGCTGACGTGACAAAAGGCGCGGTTACGTTCAGCTGTAGTGAAAAGTCAACAATAAGGACTCTTACAAGATATTGACCTTCATTTAAGTTGTAGGATAAACTTCGATGTTGAGTAAAGTTGCTGGTTTATCGTAAAATAAGCGGAACACGAAGAAGATCAGCGTATATACAGAGGCGGCGATTGGGAATTAAAAGTGGAGAGGCAAAACGTTTATAGAGGACTAAAAGTACGGCAGAACAGGGTGTAGGAAACAAAATTTTCGGAATTTAGCAACAAAATTAGCTAACATTCTTGGACACTATTGCTCTTTTTTTATATAATTCCTAGTTTTAAGCAGCTAAAATTAAATAAAAATTTAAATTTTCCTCAAAAAGTAGAGGGGCGACTGCCCCGCCACTGTTTATATACAGGAACGCACCGAAGCGATCTTGCACCCCTGGCAAAACTGCCAAACATGCGCCCCTATTACATGTTACATTTTTGTTAATTTTTCATCCCACTCTACATGCAATTCCAATTACTGCGATTTTGCTTTCTGCACAGATTAGCAAATTTTACATCCCCGTGTTTTTAAAAAAATCTTCTCGTCCGACCCATCAGCCGCCACCTAAGCGAAGCGCTGTTACTAGCTATCTACAGGCGCAACAGCTAGCAGGCCCACGTAGTTTTTAATCAGCCACGGAAAGCTTATTCGTGAATTCTTTTGATTTACACAGCAGATCGTGACGGTGCACACCAGCCGATTTGTGGCGTTGAGCAGTAAAATATAACAATAGTAAGCCACGTGCCTCCATTGTGTCTCGACAGGGGGGGATGGGGGTCATTTAATGGTCATTTTTGAGGGCGTCCGCCTACTGCGGAGTAAAAAAATGTCTAAGAAGCTTTGTTATCAAGCAATATTTGAAAGATGTGATAATGTATTAGTTCTCGTTGTATAATTTAACATCACGAGTATCACTAACAGAACAGGAAATTGAAGTTTAGATATATAAACCCCTTAGTTTACGTTTATATTAATATTTTAGATTTAAATCGTATATTTTCTATTTGCTGTAGCACTAAAAAAACTCTTTTCGAATAAAATTGCTACTTCGTACAGTAAAAAAATGATAAGTATCTAGTGGCGAAAGACAGTCATTATTTTCAATGAATGGAAATATCAACACTTTCGAAAGTCAGATAATTTCATTTCCAAAACACCAGATTTCTTACAATTCAAAGATTTTGATGCACATGTAGTATTTTATACCAATTTTTGGTAGGATAAAAGAATTTTAAGGATCATAAATGGATAGATGAGTAAACTTTTAAAAGCATCACACAAAAGTCGAAAGTAAACAAATCAAATGCTACTTTCAACAATTGTGTCTTGTGTCCCCTTTTGGTATTTTTTCCATTGTATTGTGTACGCAATTAATAATAAATTTTGTAACATAGTGAAACCTCTTTTATACGCCATTCTCGTTAGTACGTCGTTTTGAAACAGTCCCTTGACATTGTACAAGCAATTCACTATGAAAGCCATTTTTATTGATTTTCGATAAAAATGAACAATTTACCCAAGCAAATGAATTATTTTTGGACTCTGTTGCAACTACTTCCGCCATTTAATACCTAATTTTGTAAAAATACAATTGGAAATGACTATGTGTATCCTCAAAAATTCCTTCTCTTCATAATATTTATTTAACTTTCAAAAGTTTATGCTCTCTTATTTAATCACAATTTACTCGTGAATATTGATATCAATTTACGAGCATCCGAGCATGATTTCAAACAGAGCGGTGTCTCTTTTTGCAATTTGTCTAAAATATTCTCAAATGACAATTTTGTAGATTTTTTGAACTGTCGATTAATTAAAGAAGTCAGTGTACATGCTTAAATTACTTTTTAAATTTTAAAGTTTATTCTTCAACGACTAATTAGTACCTAAAATGAAACAATTTCTTTCATTAATTATTGATTGTAGCACATAAAATAAAAGTGAAAATAATTATCTTCTTGTCCGTACACGCATGCACAAAGAGAATTTACAGTCGAGTCTCCCTACAGCGAATTTCTCCCTATAACGAAATTTTTAATCGGAATGTTAAATAACATTCAAAATATTCTCCATATACCGAAGTGGTTGTCTCCTTATAACGAATTTTTTCAGACGTTTATCTTTTCGATTTTTGTCATTTTTGAAGAAAGTTGCTAATTTCTGTGCAAACAAATCGCTCATACGTGCAACCACTCGCATTGCTCATTCCAGCGATAACGTCTCCCTACAACAAGACAAATGTTTCGGGGGAAAAAAAAAAACAAAGAATCCCAGTTTTGTTATGTGCCAACATAGATGCTAAAGATGCTTGTTATTGGAAAAAGTAAATCTTCAACGTGCTTCAAAGGAATAAAATCTTTAGAATTTAAATACGAATTCAACAAAAAAATCGTGAATGACGTCTGAAATTTTTGACACATGGTTGAAAGCAATGAACAAGCAAATGGGACAATAACACCGTAAAATCGCTTTATTAGTCGACAAATGTCCAACTCAATCAAAAGATTGTGGAGAAAAGCTAAAAAATGTTAATGTCATTTTCTTTCTTCCTAACTGCACAAAAATTGCAGCCACGGGATCTCGGAATAATTAAAAATTTATTAAAATAAAGGCAAGGAAAGTGACAGTTATTCCGAAATTGGAGACGTGATACAGCCAAAACCACATAGGACCGAAATGCTACAATCATTCGAAATCACTATAAGAGGTTTCCAAATGGAAGAAAATGCGCTCGACTCTATTTTTAACTCACTCTTAAAATGTGAAAATTTTTATGAAAATTTAACATCACGAAATGCAAAGCAACGTAAAATAACGGAATTTTTCAAGTAAAATAAACGTACATACTAGCATAGGCGGCTCGTCCGGGGGAGCAAGGGGGGCAACTGCCCCCTCACTTGCAAAAGTAAAGGGGCCTTGCCCCCTCACTTTTCAAAGTTCAAAATTAACGATCCATCGAAAAATGGATCTCAAGCTGAAGCTTTGCTGAATAATATCGAAAGTTTCCAATTCATTTTTTGTCTACTTCTGATCCAAAGAGTTTTGGAGGCTACAGATACTCTTTCAAAATCTTTGCAATCAAAATCGCTAATTTTTTTAACAGTTAAAGAACTGGTTAATACAACAAAAGACTGTTTGTATGAATTCTGAAGTGAAGTTTTTTTTTGAAAAGTTGTGGATATATGTTAACGATATTTGTGAAGCAAAATCGTTTACTTCTCCAAAACTTCCACGCTCTAGAAAGGTGTCTTCGGAAATAGGTGGCAGTTCCTTCAGCATGTCACAAGGTGTTAAATCGTTCTATCAAACGTAAATTGCTTTTCCAGTTATGGATGCTGCTTTAAACATAATAGACGAAAGGTTCAAAGAAAATGAGTTGGATATTTTTCAATCTCTAAAAGATGTAACATGTTCCAATCTATCAAAGATTATAAAAATTGCATCAATTCAAAAAGTCTCTGAAACATATGATCTTGATATGGAAAAAATAAATGGAGAGATACAAATTTTTCAGAAAATGTACAAAAAATACATCGACTCTTTGTCGGAAATATCCACGGAGATAACAGAACTGAAGAAAAGATGCAATTTTCTTGTTGAAAAGGAACTCTGTGATATACATATTTCCATACTTGACAAAACTAATCCAAATTCTCCTGTCTCAACTGCATCATGTGCGAGAAGTTTATCATGCTTAAGATCTTTAAAATCATACCTTTGAAATAGTATGTGTCAAGAGAGGCTTTCTGCACTTGCTGTTTTGAAGATCGAAAATATTGTAGATATTGACTTTACTAAGGTAATAGAACAATTTGCGAAAAAAAAAATCGCAGGCTATCTTTCTTCTAATTTATAATACGGATGTATATTGTATAACATAATTTCAAATAAATAAATTTATAACTGACCTGTTTTCTCTTCGTTTGGAAGTACTCCGTTTTGTGACGACATCATTGATCGATTCGCGAGTTTAAAGAAAGAAGAACTGACTTAATAGGTAAGTGTTTTATATTTTTCTCATGTTATTATTTCATGAGAATTGAAATGGAACTTTGAATTGGAAGGAGGGAGTCTACGGTGGCCATCCGTTCCGATTTTTGAGGCCGTGTCCCGAATTTTTTACAGAAGGTCATTTAATCAATAATGACGTTAAAATCCAATAATATAGTCCATTTTACAAAAAAAAAATCAGCTTTAGGGGCACCCCACCCACACACTCTCATCTCTTTTGACCCCCCACTTTTTTGGTGCACCAGCCGCCTATGCATACTAGTACATATTATTGTCTAAATTGGTGAATTGTCTTCACTTTTTAGCATTTTATTTATACATTAAAAATTAGTATAATTTTAACAAATTTATAATATATATTACTTCATTTTTAATTGAAAGTCATAATTAAATACTTTTGAACTTATCGCACCTAATAAAAGGTTTGTAACATTTACTTAAATAACTGCAAAATTCTCTAATCTTTGTATAATGAAATTTTCTTTACAGCGAATTTTTCAACTGGAACCAAGCGATTTCGTTATAGGGAGACTCCACTGTATTTATCATTATATAGACTAAATTGATTTGTTGAATTAACATTTTTATTTTTAACATTTTTCATTCTCTTATAAAATGAGGAGAAAAGTAACACTTTGCCACGAAGCTATTAGCAATTCAACTCCCTTAACTCAGTCGTAGAGTGGCTGTATGCAAATCGGTTCTTTTGCTCTCTCCTAAATTGATTTTCTTGACTTTAATCTCATTATTATTTTATTTTATTTCCTTCTATTGCTCGATCTAAGGAAATACTTCCATTTTCGTAGATACAATTGAGTTTTATCTTTATTTCCTTTGTTATGGATTAATTATTAAGACAAAGAGAGAAAAATCCTCTAATTCATTTTAAAACTCGTGTTCAAACGATTACTGGGGCATGCTGAAAAGTATGCGGAAACTTGCCAGTACTCGCCTAAAAGCAACTTTCTTTTTATATCATTAAATAGAACAGACAACAAAAGTTGCTTATTTTACTCAACTGAAATTCATAACATATAAAATGTAACCATGAACTAACGTAAAGTTAAAGGATCTTTTTTCCGGATGTGTGTATTTCAACCCTTGAGAAATGCCTTTTACAACTAAGTTCGTTTCTAAACCCCCTACTGGTCGCCAGAGACATTTCCTCAGGACCAGGCATATTCTTCACTACCCTTTCGCAACAGGTGGTCAAAGCAGAACGAACAACAAAGCTCTACTCAGAAACCTTTGTTGCGTTCAATGCACCGAACTGTCATTGCCGGTGACTTCATTAGGCCTCTCTCTGCTGCACTGGCCCGAGGCTCCAGACGCGAACAGGTTGCCCGAAAAATAGAGCCACTACCCAGGCATTTGGAATGGCACCTCCATGACAACCGTGCCCGCCCCCCTCCACAATTTATCGCCCATCCCCACAAGGGTGGAAACGGCCCATTCTTCCGACACAGCGGGTTACGAAACCCCCATAAATTCGTTGCAAAACGCTCCTCTTTTTCTACCTTTTTGACACTGATAACGGCTTCCTTAAAAGCCAAAGCCATAAACCAGATTTGGAATGAACTACATCCGATGGTAATGAGTTTTGGTCAGTTGTTGGCTGACCGCAGAGGTAAGCGGCAATAAAATGAAATGCCGAAGATTGGGAATCCAGTCATAAAACCTATTTTGTATTGTTCATGGTCAGTAAATCAGTGGTCAAGTGCGCCAGGTAGGCTTTGTGGAGTAGCGTAACTTGTTTTTAATGCGAGTTGTGAAAGGTTTTATTCCTGGTTTTGTAGCATTCAGATTGGTTGAAGAGGAAAGAATTCGAATTTTGTTGACAGAAACCACTACAATAGCAACAGGGAGGACTGGAGGGGGGGGGGGAAGTACTCATAAATAACACCAACGTATCGTCTTGTCATTAAATCAGACCTTTTTCTTAATTCCAAACAATGCATTTCACGTCTTATACCCGAAAACGTCCATACCCGAAATTTACTGCAGCGAATATCTTTTATAGTCAGGAAATTTACTCCATCAGTTCAATGAAGCAAATTTGTTCAGTAAAAAGTGAAAAAAATACTCTTGAATAAGAAGCAGATTTCCGAACAATTTGTAATGCTAAAAATCCCAATCTATATTTGCTAAATCCGAGGAGTTACTAAAAAATAATTCGAATCAATGTTAGTCAAAATGAACTTACCATTCTTAAAAATTCCCATATTCCTTTTATTAATGAAACGAAATTGTTAAGAATATTGGATACCAGCTGCCTTTAGGGACCAGTGTGTCCGTCCGGAATATTGTCTTTTCTGTCTGTTGAACTGTTAATAAGAAATGCGTAACTGTTTAAATTTCCTCTTCATTACTTGATAAGATAGAAAAATATCAATTTAAAGCTAATTCAAGTTTATGAGAAAATGATTTATCAATTTTTAAGCATGCTTTCAGAATAAAAAGCATTTTATTATTAACTGCCTTTAGCTAAATATCTACTTACGGCCGAATTCAACAGGTTAGAAAAGTTGCAAAACCTCTACATCATTTATATTGCATGAAAGAAAGTAAAGGCAACTTTAAAGTAAATAGCAAATGCACTGTATTAGGCCAAATTAATAATATAAATTATGGATATAGTTATTTGCAGGTACTGTACCTGCAAATAAAAAGTTGTTTGCATGTACAGTACCTGCGGATAAAACGTTATTTGCAGGTACAGTACGTCAACATCCGGTTCTTGTCCGATCAACTTAATTAAGTAGCATCGGGCGCGGTCAGTACTTGGGAGGGTGACCGCCTGAGGAACACTGCGTGCTTTTGGCTTTCTTTTTTAGTTCATGACTCGTGGACTTTGTTAGTTATACCAGAACAAGTGGAATTAGTTTAAACTGTTAAAATATCAGCGTATAAAATGTTATTTACTGTTTAAGAGTAAATAATGAGTTGTCGTGAATTTTTTCTCTAATCTTAATAATTAAAAAAAAAAAAGATTTTCAAATATAATTCTAAACATTATTTCTCATTGCTAGAATTACATTCAAGCGATGAGATTCATTTCTACAAATATTTGGTAGTTTGTTTTTAATCTGTTGTTAAAAACTGAAGTAGAGATATGCTGTTTATTATCGAATTCTACCTATTTTTGGATAATGGGATTAGAAGGTACTGTATTTCTGGATAAAACGTTATTTATTAGACAGTGTATATTCTGTTCAAATTATTTTTAAGAGGTATGGGATCATTTACTTTTTTTCTTTAGCCTCTCGATGTTTGTTAAAATTTTTAACGACGGATAATTCTGCATTTTCTTCAATGTAGATTTGCATTTTGTAAATGCGATTATAGCCGATTCAAACTATTGACTTTGGGGTTTCCGTCAACTGCAAAGAGAAGAATTTCGTAAGACATCTTTCGGGTCTTTGGAACTCATTAGGATCAAAAATTTGGTTTTTATTGATAATTTGCCATGAGGTTTAATTTTATGACTGAAAAAAATCAGTAAATATATTTTCTCTACCAAATTCAATCAAATGAATTAGAAATCAGCTCTTAAGTCCAAATTAAATGTGAAAAAAAACTAAAAAAAAAAACGTCGCATGTCTCCGATGAGAAACTGAAGATTCTCACAAAGTAGCATTGATATTTCTTTTAATAATCTAATAAACATAGAAAGAATGTTTCAAGTACAAAAATAACATTTTAAAATTTCTACAGAAGCATATTGAATTTGACAAAACCTGCAAGTAATCCGTAGATACAGTATACCTGCAAATAACGTTTTATCCGTGAACAATGTACCTGCAAATAACGTTTTATTCGCGGGTACAGTACCTGCAAATAATCACTTCCAAAAATTGTAATTAATAATGTTTTTTTATGAACCAACATTGTGAATCCATAACTTGTATTTATAAAAATAAATCAAATTGAGTTCAATTGTAAACAAACATCTGAATCACTTGTAATTGAATAATTGAATCAATTGTAAACAAACATGTTCAATGAAATAATTGTTACTGGTTCAAAAGAAGACATAGAAGCAATTTACCTTTTGGCAGGCAAAAGTCACTAAGATAAAAAAAAAAAAACTTTTGACGAACTATTGCAGCCGATTAAAGCTTCCAATTAATTATTCCATGATATAAACCAGTTATCTAAACATCAGTAAACCTACTACAAGAGTTTTAAATCTGTAAAGTAATGTTAACTACTTTTCATAATGACTCCAAAGTTTAAATTTACTATATCTCAAAACTACAGTTTTGGATTTAGTGACTTTAGCTTGAACGACGACCATATTGAAAATCAAAATGAGATAACCTGAAAATAAAATAAAATTTTGATGAAAAAGGTTGCTTTAACAATGAGTCTCCACCACAAGGAGAAGCGTAACGACTAAAAATTTTAACACGCTTCCCAAGCAACCGAATGTTGCGTGGCGCAAGAAAATAAATTAATAAACGTATAAATTCCTCTTCCTCGCATGTAGTGTTCGGAATATGCAAATCATTAACGTGTAGCTGTTGCTAACTTGGTTATAGGCGGTATATAAATAATATCTGTGAGTGCGATCCACTCCATCTGTGGGAGAGCGAATAGGACAATTTACAGGCACAAGTGTGCTTTATGTGACTGGAGAACACGTCTCTCTCTCTCTCTCTCTTTTTGATAAACACTTAGGCCAGGAATAAAAAGTTGGGTAGTCACTCCCTCAGGGCAGAGAGAATTTTTAGGTCGGGCATTAGGGCTTATTTCCCCCTCTAGTTATGGAACGCTATCAAATTTCACTCTATTTTTTAAAATTAGTTAAGTCAAATGAGACTTCAAATTCTGTATTTGAGTTACAGATGAGACACTGCTTCAATCATCTCAGTATTACTTTGGATCTTGAGACATTTCCTTGGTTAAAATAGATGCTTGTGTTGCTCAGTTCTCTTTAGATTTTGATTGCAACGAAAACTCGCCAAATTATGTCATTGTTGGACAGAAATATCTGATCTATATAGGCAGATCTGACATATTTGAATAGCGAGGAAGCCATCGCGATTTGAAATATTTCCGCAAAATTTGCTAAACAATTTTATTAAACTTAATTTCTCTGTTTACAATTGATTAAGACTTCTTATTTTAGTTTCTAAAATATAATTACAGCTGAGAACTTGATAGTCCAGTCAACGAAGGGTTTGAAAAAAACATGGAATCCTGTAGTTTTGAAAAATGGTACTCACGTTCTTGACGGGCTCCTGATGAACATAAATCCACGGGCCTGGGGGAGGGGGTCGCGCCGTCATCTTGAATTTCATCCACATTTTTTAGTTTTTCCTGACTATCTCGAAAACTATTCAGTTTTCAACATACAATTGACTTAACAAATTAAAGAGTGTGAAATTTCCAAAAATTATTTATGCATTTATTATTTTCTACCTTTAATAGTTTCCGAGATAATGGGTCTCAAAGTTCGCCGCCATCTTGGATTTCATCCCCATTTTAGTTTTTCTTGGATATCTCGAAAACTATTAAATTTTCGAATTACATATAATCAGCATATTAAAGAACATAAAATTCCGTATAAACACATGCTTTTATTTTTGTTTTAGCTTTAATAATTTTCAAGATAATAGAGTTCAAATTGACTGTCATCTTGGATTTTATCCCCCTTTTTTAGTTTTTCTTAAATATCTCAGAAACCATTAATGCTAGGAAAAAACAAGAACCTATATTTATTGGGAATTTATGATCGTTATTATTTTTTTTACATGCAATTTGAAAATTAAATAGCTTTCGAGATATTCAAGAAAAACTAAGAAAAGGGGGATAAAATCAAAAATAGCGGCAAATTCTGATACTCATTATCTCAGAAACTATTAAAAATAGAAGAAATATAAATCCATGCATTTGTAGGGAATGTTACGATAATTAATTTTGGCGCAGACTTACGTTTCTCCATAGTGGTCTAATGGTTTGTCGGGAAAGGAAAAAATTATGACGCTTTTCGTGATATTTTTAAATACTTATAGCTCCGCAACCAAATAACATAGAGAGTTGGTTTTAGTTTCATTTAACAGAAAAAGGTTCACATTGAAGATTGCGAAAAGAATTTTAGAATTTGGAATTACGATTACGAAGGTATCCACTTCGACCATGAAAGCTATGAGCAGCCATTACCACCATCAATAATACACCCTGCACTTTTTAGCCTGCAAGATAGAATCTCACATGTGGGACAAGGTCCTTCCAACAGAACACCAATCGAAGTATACACAAATGGCTCAAAGATAAACGATCGAACGGGCAGCGCTTTCTGTGCCATTGCAAATGAAGCCGTCACTAAAACCTGGAAGGCCAAGCTCAGCCCAGCCAATACTATGTTCCAAGCAGAAATGCTAGCCCTCAAAGCAGCCATCGAGTGGGCCAAGACTGCAAACGAAGAAGTCAACATATGGAGCGACAGCGAGTCTAGCCTTCAAGCTCTTAAATCCTTTTATATAAAGAGCAAAATCACTCAAGAGGCACAAATGACCCTTCTAGGAAATGCCAGAATAAGGCCCGGCATGGTTAAAGCACACATATGCATAAAATGCAATGAAATAACAGGTACCCTAGCGAAGGAGGCAACCACGGATGGAACAGCAGCCAGCCTTCCACTCCCAAAAAGTCACCTAAAGAACCACCTACTACAGCTCTCACTCTCGCGTTGGCAAGCTGAGTGGGATAATGGTGAGACTGGCAGATCGGTTTACAGCATCATACTGATAATATCAAGCAAACAGCTGCACTGGTCCAGAGAATGCATCCAATTATTGGCCATTGGCCCTTCCCCAGCTACCTCAAGAGATTCGGTTTCCATTCTACAGACTACTGTGGATGTGAGGAATTAGGAAATCCCCTACACTACGGAACGAGATGCCGACTTACTTTATCATATCACCACAAGGAACCAGGACCACAATCCGTAGTCCATTGGTGGAAGAGCGCCCTATCCAGCAAATTCGCAAGACGAAATATAGATCATTTAATCACATTCTTACCTACTAACGAAGACCTAATTAAAAGTCAAAATACAACACCGTCACATACTCCAGCCTAGAAATAGATACTTCCAAAGATTCACCTCCCGGAACCAGAAATTCGATGAATACCTAGTTGAGCAGCAGAGCACACTAGCTGAAGAACAGCCACCACCAAAATCTTCCGTAATTCATTCGAAAAATTCACCCATTACATCACTGCCAACCCTGGAGTAACAATTCCAGCGATCCCTAAGTATAAATAACAAGACAGAACAAAAAAAAATCAGTCCCACAATTTTTAGGATGGCTGCAACAAAAATCATCACTATAACCGGTTGTAATATATAACAATTCTTCTTTATCGCCGCATCGAACAACACTAACAGCCCCGAATCACGGAGCTGCAACTGTATGAAACAATGTAACTAAAGGAAACATTCTACCCTTTCACTGCACTCACATGATAACTCCTCTTGTATATTATACTCGGATTGTAACCCTCTATGTACTTTTCATTATATTCTTCTTTGTTTATGTATAATTATGTTCTCTTTTATGTGTTTTTATATCTCATGATGTAATTTTTTTTCAATAAAGTTTCACACAAACTCACTCAACCGACAGGGAGCCGTTGAGGCTCCGAGTTCGGGGGTATGTTGTGGTGTTATGTAGGTAAAGTTAAATGCTTATAGCTCCGCAACCAAATAACATAGAGAGTTGGTTTTAGTTTCATTTAACAGAGAAAGGTAGACACTGAAGATAGCAAAAATAATTTTAGAATTTGTAATTATGGTTTAGACACAGTCGAGTTGCAAAGTTGGTGAAAATCATGAAGAATTTTGATGACGTCACAGTGACCAATGCGCCCGCACGCATCCGTTGTGAGCGGTATATTAACTGGATTTTAACAGATTAATAATTAATTCATTTCAGATTAATTCATTCATTCAGATTAATTCATTTAACAGAGAAAAGACATAGAGCATAGGTCATAGGTCAAAGTCACATAGAGCTACTTTAGTCACAGAAAGTCACAGTTGAGTAATCGATTAATTAACTACTATTAACAATTGTTGATTTAATTGAGCTGTCCTTTCCATCGATTTAATTGAGTTGAATTGGTTTTAGTTTCATTTAACAGAGAAAGGTCATAGGTCAAAGTCACATAGAGTTACTTTAGTCACATAGAACAACTTTAGTCACAGAAAGTCACAGTTGAGTAAGGTAAGTAAGTCTAC
>BGPR01038655.1:0-14620 GCA_013235015.1 Araneus ventricosus | reverse complement strand
TTATTTCTATTCCATCTAACGACAAAAATATTTACGTGTCACTTACTACTTTTGTTGCAGATTAATCATTTTGCATTAATCTACATCTTAACATATTAAAATCTGCTATTACACAACCGAGGGAACAGAAAACAAAATAATAACGATCAAATAAGGAAATTAATTAAATTGGAAAGACGCTGAATAACTATTTCATTTCAATAACTAATGAGACTGCCATTAGTACTTTAGTTTCAAAATAAACCGAAAATCATACGGCTTCACAACAACTACTCGGCAAAGCAATTATGCTTTCTTGAGCGTTTAAAAAACATTTGTGACGTTTAAAAAATAACAGCAAGAATTCATTACAGTATGAATTACTGAGATCTTTAATGAGGGAATTCATTACTTATATTTTCTTTCAGAAAATAAATCATATTGCCTCATTAATATACATGAGAAAAATAATTTTCACACCTTCAGAAGCAATATTCTTTAATGCCAAAGCATCTCGTTCATTTAAGTCGTTCTTGATATTTCTGTTGTGAATTAATTTATCGAAAATGACAAAGACAATTTGGAAAATATTAAGATGTATTTTTCTTCTTGATAATTTAAGTAGGCTAAATAAAAATTTGTAAAATTACTAGACTAGGTTTTATTAATTGTTTGAAAATGTTCAAAATACTGTGGGAACAAAGACAACTGTTATACGCTCGCATTGATCCCAATTCGCACAAGATATTGTGCGATTTCTTCACGACGTTGTTCGATCTTCTGTAAGCCGTAAAATATCGTGGTATGTATCGTAAAAATATTGTAGAGCATCTTGTGCTACAATACTGCTTGATCAAATTTCTTATTTCTCAATTAAGTGGGCAGTGTTACTCGTCTTTCAAGCACAAAAATTCGTATTTCAAATGGAATGATTCATGCGAACTTTTCTTTGTCTCAAATTTTGGTATGGAACTTGGCAATAGAGATTTTTACTTAACTGTTAGCTTTTCCGGCCATTAAGGCACAGAATGGAACTTCTTTTACTATATAGTATTGTAGTTTGGGCTATAAAAGATGTGATTATATTAACAGTAATAATTAACAAAATTTAACAAAGATATTAACTATAAATTAATTAGTGTGATTAGTGATATAAACTCTAAATTTTATGTGTTTTAAATACTGATTGTTGTAATTTTTTGTTGATGCAATCACTTGATGCTGTTGCGTAGAGCACGCAAAAAGGTGTATTGCTATCGTATTTTGTTTAAATCTTCTGTTTTTTTAATACTTTTTCTTTTTTTTACCTTTTAATTTATATTTCTAATAATTATATGTGATTATATTAACAGTTTTAACCTAACATTTGTTTATAAAAAATTATTTTAAAACCATTTAACTCGCGAGAAACTTCAGCATATTCAACTCTTCGGTCTCTACCTCATCCTCACAAATAATTCATGTTAAAATAAACCTAGTTTGCTTTTTCAGAATTTGGTAAAAACTCTCAACCACTCCTACCATATTTATCGCTGTAGGCTTTCTGTATAACGTTGAAGGTTCAGGAAAACGGATGTTGGCAACAGAAATAACGTATTGGATTAGCAAAAAAATCAAATGTGAAGCTAATTCTTATCGAAAGCATTTTTCCATACATTATACTTATCGGAAATTTGCTTTCAGCAGAATGTTTTAATTATTTCCAATATGGCTATGACATCGAATAGAATGGTAGCTGTCATCTACAGAGAGAATTTTATAGTTTATATCTATCTTTCTTTATGATATACATTCCGTTTCTAGAGAGATTAATTCTAATAAGTCGTTTCAAACGACTCATGAAAATCAGCAATCCAACCATGAAAGGTAATTGATGCCTTGTGATAAACGGCTCAGGTCGAAAAGCCTGGCACGTTGTCTTATTTTTTTCCCACAGAAATAAAATTTCCTAAAATAACCTTTTGTTTAAGAAATTTTTTACGTGATCATTTTCAGATGAATAAACAATTAATTCAAAACTATCAGTGCTTATAGAATGATAGTGGCAACTTTTCACTCTAAGATATACTTACGCGTCTAAGACCTTTTAAAAGGGAATTATAATTATCTTTTTATTTAAATAATGTTTGGCTACATAAATACCTAGTAATTTAGAAAAAAAAATGTATGAAATATTTTATTGAATAAATATCGAACCTGATTTCTCCATGTGAAAAAATATGAAGAAAACAGAAAAAAAACTATTCTATTGAAAAATACTTAGATTAAAACATTCAGAATCTAGCATTCAAAACGGCAAGGAGATATTCACAAGAAAAGGAGGAGAAAAAATATCTCAAAAGTGACAAAACTGTCTGACTCGACATGGGAACGTGCTGACAGTCACTATCCCTGACATCTTTCGTAATCTGGAGTTGACATATACTGATTCTGGAACACGGAATGTGGGCATGCTTTCTTCCAGAGAATCCTAACTTGAATTACTCTGAAACAGGAAGAATAGGACCAAAATACCATACTGCATTTTGCAGAGCGTTTTGTTTTCGGTTAGCAATTTGTACTTTTTTTAGTATCATTTGCTACTCAAAAAAGTGAGTTTTCGGTGAGACATTGAAATTTTTTTCTCTTCAAGTGTAAGAAGGAGATAGTGTTTAAATTAGTTTTAAAGAAAAGTTGGGTTTCCAGTTTCGAATTCCATGAATTGCAACTAGTAAGGTAAACCTAAATTTTTTTCCGATATTAAAAGGGAATTTTCTGTGAAGGAAAAGAAATTCTGCAATAAGTTTTATAGAAAAATCCAGTTAAGCGATCACTTATATAAGATTTCAAAAAAACAGTTGCATTTCATATTTAGAACTGAGATAAAATTACATATTTTGCATTGGTGGGTTAGAATTATGAAAAAATCTTCATCAGTACTGCATGCACTTAGAAACATATGTTGACAAATGCACACAGAATGGGTGAAAGAAAACCAATTTCTTAACGGATATGAAAGTGATAATATTTAAGGGAAATGTTTTAGAGTTTGCTTTTCCCAGTCATGTAAAAACTAATTTTATGTCAATATTATTCAGTAATAAGTAATTCGTTAAAAAAGCATCAAAGAATGGAATTTGTAAATTTCGCCAAATAGAGCATTTTTAACATATTGAACTAAATTAATCAGTAATTCAGAATTAATTTATTTCCTGAAGAAAATTTTTTCTTCCGTTAAAACATTCGACGCCATATAAAGAAAATGTTTTATGCTGTAAATTTCCCATTTAAGTAATAGTAATTACTGCGACAAAATCCATCATTTTTCATCTATGATTTATGAATCAAGCATAATTTGTGTTTTTAATTATTCAATGGTGTTTTTGTTGTAACCAGAAAGAAAATTCAGAATATTTAATCACCACAACATTGATTCCTTTATGATCTTACATTAATGGTCGAGTATTACTGTAATTATTCATTTATTGAGGATGTTTCATTTTTGAATGAGAGAATGTTTTATTTCATGAAAAAATTCCATAGTCGTGTTGCAGACACTCAGTCATGAATTTTAATTAAGGGGAGTTGGAACCCTAAGTCCGAAAATGTTAAATTGGCCACTTCGATGTACCCTTTCTCAAACTCTGTTATAGATTCATGTTTGAATTTTTTTATGCAAGTTAAGTACTTGTTCTCATTATGCTAAAATGATTTTTGTATAAGAAAATTCAAAAATTTGTTTTCTGCAAATTTTTTTGTGTCAAAACAAAAAAAATGTTAAATTGGCCACTTCGATGTACCTTTTCTCAAAATTTGTTGTAGATACATTTTTGAAAATCTTTTTATAGAGGTTAAGTACACCTTTCTCATTGCACTGAAATGAGCTTTTGGTTATTTTTTAATTTTTTTTAAATTTACAAAATATTTAATTAGACCTAGTGAAATTTTACCCTATTTTGACACAAAAAAATTGTAAAAAATAAAATTTTGAGTTTTTTAAAGAAGATCATTTCAGTATAATGAAAAAGATGCACTTTACTTGTATAAAAAATTTCAAACAGGAATCTATAACTGATTTTGAAAAAAGATACATTGAAGCAACAGGCTTAGGGGTAACGGACTTGGGATTCCAACTTCCCTTAAATGAATTTAACTAATTGATTAACACTTTTTTTCGGTATATCACGAGATACGGCAACTGAATATTTTTTTGATGAGTTAGAACTGATAGTATTCAATTATAATTGATAATAATATAATTACTATTAATTTATTAAGAAATCTGTCCTGACTAAGTCTGCATCAATGAAAACATTTCAAATAAATCACTTTGAGTCCTATGCAGAATTGTTAATATCACTGATAAGTTAACTAATTTAAACAGACTATGTAACAATGAATGACCACTACTTACAACGTCAGTTTTGAAAGGATTCGGATCGCCAAAATCTAAAGTCAATAGCAAAGGCCTTTCCATCGGTCATCGAACCGTTCGCGAACAACCATCTCTACGGTCAGGACATATTTAGCGAGGCTCTCCACCTAAATTGATTCAGCCAATCCAACCTTCGAACTTCACAGCTTCTATTCTAAGTCATTTCGGTTGCTTGCTTTCTCAATTAGTCATCCAGGATCGTGGCTTTGTTTAAAATGCCAATGAACACGATGTTTGGCGCGAGTGCGGTTGAGACGTAGAATGATGTTGCTAAAGGAAGAGAACCATCCGAAAACCACAAATCAAATAGGCAAGGGAATGTCTTTATTTAATAGGATCAGGGATTATATTGAGAAAGATATAGGTGAATCTCTTGCCCGAGTAAAGAAATATTTCGGACAGAGTAAACGTCTCGAGAATGTTCTACTGATCATACTTAACTGTCCATATGCAGGTATTCCAAATTTTTTGAAAGGTTTATTTTATAGTTTCTTTTTCTATTTATAATCATTTAAACTTATATACAAAATAAACTAATGCATAGTTGCATTTTTATCACAAATTAGCAGAAGATAATTTTATTTAATGATATTTCTGTGCTATCTCTAACGCTAAAATATTTTATAGAAGAAAATTATCTTTATTTCGGTATAAACCAAATTTGGCGCACAAATAAAAGTATTACAGATGAGTTCAGACTCATAAGATGCGTTTATCTTACAGAAATTTAATTCACTGATTATTAATGAAAAACTTTTATTCCGTTTTAAAACCAATTAGTCATGCATGTAAGGGAAATTTAAAGTAGAATGGATATGTTATTGAAAGGCACAATTAGAAAAATATCAAACATCGGGTAAATTTATTTTTCTTTAAATGTTGCCTTGGTGCTTAATTAAAGATTTGAATGTGTTTCGCTATTAATCCTTATTCAAAAATTATTCCTGTTTCTTTGAAGTTCTAACCGAATCTGCTTTGAAAAACTATTCTGAAGCAAGAAAAGAATGGAAAAACATTGTTTGTGGGCATCTTGAAATTTATATCCATGCCTTTCCATCTTTTTGTATGTGTATGTATATAGGATTTTGTAGCGCTCAAATGTGAGTAAGTAAGCTTTTAAGTGTTAACTTTCATATTTGCTCGTTTTTTAAAATAATTTCTTTTTTGCCTTCTCTTTATTGCCAGCTATGTAATGTTACATTTTATTTTATTTTTATGTTTTTCTGAAAACTAAAAAGGCGTTCCCTACCTGCCCAACTGCTTCAAGAATCCTCCTTTCTGATTCAAGGCTCAAGGATTTGGAGTGGTTTCTGCATATTCAAAGCAAAGTATAGTTAGCTCATGATTACCCAGTGTTTCTAACCAGATTCGCGCGTTTATAAATCAACTGAAAACACGCCCTTAGCATTTGTTGGATACGAGTAGGGGAGAGTGGAGTACCCTTGATCGAGGGAACCCCACTCTCGATCAAGGGTACCCCGCTCTCGCCCGAGCCCTAGATTAAAAAAACCGAGTACCTTTGATTCTGGCAATATTAGTTCTTCTTCCTAACGAACAGATACTGAATTACACTCTACTAGTCCAGAAAAGGGAACAGTTATAGTTGCGTGTTGAAGTCTCCTTTCTTATGGACTGATTCTGAATTTCATTCCATTAGTCAAGATGACAGAATGGTCATAGTGGCCGTGTTGTTGCTGTTGAATTCATTGGGGAGGTTTATTTGTTTTAAGACGTCAACTCTCTAATGTTCGTTTGATTTTAAACTATCCTTACTTAAAAGTCATTACACTTTTAAAAACCAATTTTAGTCCAGCTTTTTATACGTTTACTAAGGATTAACACCCTATCAAGCAATAAGGATTTACTCCAATAATTGCGTTGCTTTATTTCGTTTCCTATAACCTCTGCACTTGGGGTAAAACCGGGTACTCCAAGTGGCGTAAGACCGGGACAGTCAGTATTGATGGTACCTGCGATTAAGATGATAAAAACACATCAGACATTCATTCTTTATAATTTTATGATGAATGTTTTAATTTAAATAAAGAAGAATGGCTAATTCAATGTAATGGCAATTTATTATGTCTAAGGTTGAATTCATAATGTTAATAGTTTTTATTTAATATCATTTGCAAAGTAGTAATTTTTCATTAAGTATTGCGACATTATCTATATAATGCTCTATTAATAATGTTGAATATTAACATATTCAAATTAAAATATCAATGGAAAATATTAGAACTTTTTAAAGAAAAATACATGCAAATTCTAGTATATGTACAAATTGAGTAAACATTTTTTGGATAAATTAAGTTAGAGTTCATTAAAATTGGCAGGAAAATCTGGTATTTATTTAAAAAGCAGTTATATTTTTTTCGTAAACTCAACTTTTATGAAATAGCTTATATTTAATTCACATTAAAAACTGCTTTCCTTTTAATCCTATCCTAAAACTGTTTTCCTATTTAATCTTTCAATTGAGTTTTTTTAAGGAAGCAACGTTATTTGCATAAAAAAATAATCTTGTTTAAAAACATTTGCTTAAGTATTTTTTTTAGTTTATATTCACCAAAATAAGTCAATATTTAACACATTAAAATCTATTTAATGAAAAATAATTTCAACATATTTTTCTTTTAAAACTGGAATGATCATAAAAGCAAATTTTGAAAAATTATGTTAATATTTTAAGTATCAGTATGACTTTTGAAAATAAATATCTCTATGTTAAAACTAATTTCAAAACATTTATTTTTAAGTAGAAAATTAGACAAATATGAGTTAAAAAGATTTATATCACTTTATTAGAAAGAAAATATTGTTTGCATTCATTAACGATTTTGTCAATTTTTATTTAAAAAGACAGACAGCACAGACAATATAATTTCAAAACAAACAAACTTACAAAAAATGTATACAATTAAAATTGTTTAACGAAGCGATAATGTAAACAAAACAACACAAGCTACTGTTCAGCGGCGGATTCAGAGATACCACTTTTGGACGAATTTACACCGGAAAGAGGTGTCAGGCAATGAGAAATATGAGCGCGTTTCCGGAGTTCTTTGTTAGATCACGCTCAGTAAAATGTAAACATCACCCTTCCATTCTTCACTTTCCCCCCTATTTTGATGAAAATAACTCAGCCCGGTGCATGCGCAAAAGCGCGGAGGGTTTCCGAATTCGTTGCTATGAAATACTCTGTGCTATCCGCTATCGGAATGAGCTTTCCACCTGCCTTTACCCTGGCGGAAAAAAACAGTGGAAATTCCGATAGTGATTCCGATACGGAACGATTCCGATACTTTCGTGGTAGAGCATTTAGCTGACCTCACGGAATGTGACGTCATGAGTGGGAGAAAGGGTCATTTTTCCGACTTATTTTTTTAAATGGTTTCCGATAGGATGGTGGTAGGGCCCCTGAACCCTCATTTCTTGTATGCCGGTTTCGATCGATTCTTTTATTGATGGTACAAATGCTTCAACAACCATGGTGACTATGTGGAAAAGTAACATGTACCAGTGCCTTTTTACCTTTGTCTTTCTCTTTAAATTCGTGAATAAACCTTTTCTCTCAGAGGACTTGTTACCTTACTTTTTGAACCAACCTCGTAATATTTATTACAAATTTGCTTGCTGGACTGTTTGTTTACAGGTAAAATAATGTAGGTAAAACAACGTGTTTTCCGACATCTACAGAAGGTTTTCTACAGTCATTGGCATTTTTTTTATATTATGCATTGAATTCCGAGAAAAACTTGAGATGTATCTTATAGAAATTATTTTCCAAAACAGTAAAGTTTGCACTCCAGATTTCTATAATATTATTATAAAAATATAATTTTATTCTCCATTTTTCATTCTAAATAAATTTGTGAAGAAATTATATTTTTTCAACCTATAAATTGTTAAAGGTTTCAAGGCACAAAATAGAAAACCGCACGTGGGAATTCTAAGTTTACTGAATAAACTTTTCTCCAAGAAATATAAAAATCGCGAAAGTGACAAAACTGACTGACTTAGCATAGAAACGTGATGACAGCCATTATCCCGGAATCCTTTCATAATCTAAAAATGTCACATCCTGATTCTGGATTATAATGGAAAGTGTGTATGCATGCTCTTAACAATTTCAACGTGAGTTAATAGGAAACAGGAATAAGAGGAACCAAATGCTATATTGCATTTTGCACTTGCCACTGAAAAAAATTGTGACTTGACACAATGAAATTATTTTCCTTCCAATTTTGAGAAATAAATAATTAGTTACCTGGAAATACAGGCTTTTTTTGCTTTAAATCCTGTCATTCGAGTAAATTTAACTTGAAATAATAACGCTAAATTTCTATGGCAAGATTGGTAGTAAATTTCTTTATTTGAACTAAGATTCTAATATAAAGATTCTGAGAAATAGGAATACTAAAATAGAGAGTTATTCATATGAAATACGAATATGCCATTCAAATTATATACAGATTTGTATCCAGTTTAATAAGCTATATCATCTTATTTAACGTCTAAAGTAAGAAGTCTTGAACGAATAAAAGGATTCTTATACCAATACATTTTATTGATACGCTTATTTAAAGATTATCCCTTCAAAATGAAAATTGACGTTTCTTTCAGTAGAAATTGCATTTTGTAGCAATTTTCTTTGCAGAAATTCTTCTTTTGTGGAAATCACATATTTTAAAGTGTTTGCTTATGACAAAAAAAAAATGGCAATTCACAAGATGTCGTAATAGGAATTTTCCATATGCCAATAAAGGGTTTTGGTGAAAACCATTGATAGTTCCAGGAGACGCTGTAAATTATAAAAGTGACTGTAAGCTAATCGTCTTACGATTTATTTAAAGTGTATAGAAATCATTTGCTGATTCAGATTTATGCACAGATAAAGCAATTTATACCACATTTATTTTCATAATTTTACGGTCATTTTTGAATAATTGGGTGCATAATTTTTCTTATTAAGATTGCTTTTCGTGAATACACTTTTTGCATTCTGCACTTTTACGAAGAAATAATGCTTATACACTCTTGATGCCAATTTTATTTTCATGATAATTAAGTCACCCATGAATTTTAAATTCTGGAAAATCTATACTAATTTTTCTTTATCTGAAAATGTTTGGGCGTTCATATTTCACAAGAAAGTATATGTATTTTGATGGAATGCTATACAGAGGGAAGAAGTAGATATTTGTATAAATTTCAAGACTTCTGTTCTCAAAAACTGCAAAGATTTCATTTGATATTGTTACGAACATGAAATGTCGCTTTCCGCCAGTGTTTGTCTTATGTTTGGGAAGAAAGTTTTACAGGGGTAAGTATGGAATGATCGGCAGCGTCCAGACCTGAACCCCTCACCTTGGCGATTTAGCAACTTTGGCGACAAATCGAAGATTCCCGAAAATTCATTTATTTTCTCGATATCTCTATTAGGAGCCGAGATCCGTATTTCTCCAGAGATTTCCATGTGACGCCACGCCCTGTCAGGAACACTATAAATAGACGGCGGTAGGATTCGATAGGGAACGTCTTTGGAGTGTGAACGTCTTTGAAGAATCACTTTGGACATTCTTCTGCAGTCCGAGCTGGAAAGCTAGTGAGCTGAGCGGTATTGAAAGTTCTGTTACTGCCATTATTAGTGAATTGATGCCCGTTTGTGTTGCTAGATCTGGACGTGCTTTTACTGTTATTGTTAGTGATTTGTTATCTGATTGTTTTGTTAATCTGTATAAGAGCTATTAGTCCTGTTATCTGTGCTTCGTGTTTTACGGAATATTCATGAATGAATCGTCTTTATCCATTATCCTGCTTGTAGGACTGTTTTCACCGTACAAACTCCGGACGAATTTTGTTACAATATTTCAATTGATTTATACTTCTCAGTAAGTATGTTTCAAAAACATTAATCTGAAATGAAAGGTGCTTGGTATACATAGTAATATTTTTAAAATATTATAATAATCCTTTAGTACTTCTTTCCGAAAATCAAACATTTAGATGTAATTATAATTATTGAAATCTTAAGTTGATTATTTTTCCATTTTTTATTTAAAGAAATAAAACTGTAAGGCGAGCTTCTTTGAAAAGCTTTTATGGTGTTACTGAAAAATATGATAATAAATGGAAATTTTTATATATTGAATTTAATAATTATTATCAGTGCACATTATTGGCGAGTAGCAAAAGTAAATCTTATAAATAAATATAAAATACAGCAGATATAATGAGTTTTTAAATAATTTGAAATTAAATTATGGAACCATATAAGACAGAACTTGCTTGTTTCAACGATGAAATTTCACTAACCTAATGCGGATTGTACAAATGTTCCATAAAAATATAATGAAGGAAACTCGTCAAGTAATCATTTTTGTATCATTAGTTAAATTTAAGGACAAATTAAATGAAAAACATTTGATTTTCGAAAAGGAAAAGAAAATAATTCTTCATTGTATCATAGTATTTAAAGCAATTCTTTCATTAATTAAACTATCCATTAAGCAAAAATGACTATGGAGACAAAGTCCATCATCTTTCATTAATTTTAAGGTTTATACAGCAACGAGAATTTGGATATTCAATTATCATGCAAAGTTTTTATTTTAACCAAAAGGGAAACGCAATGCATTTCCTCGCCACAACATTAACTCCCTCGTGATCTTTCATTAATGTCCGAATACTCTAGCAATTAATCATTTGAGGCTTTCATTTTCAATAAATATATTTTCACCGGGAGTGGGAATCGGGAGCCGTGTTACGTCGGTTCTTTAAGTCATTAATAGTAATTTAATGAAATTAATTTAAGGGTTAATAAATTCTCTGCGTCTGTAGAACCCTATGCTTCTACAACTGAAGGTCACGAAGATGAAATGGAACTGTTACTCTTGAATTACAATCTTTTACATGATAGTCCTTAAATGTGGAAATAAATTTTGGGGCAATACGGTCACATTTTCTCAGTATTTTCAATTTGAAAATTGATTTTGATTCCATTGATTTTGTCGTCTGAATGTGGATATAACAAATTTTAAAGCTCTTTTCATATTGCTTATAATTTTATAAAAACTCGTATATATTTCAAAATTATTTAGATTATAGAAACTGTCAAATTCGATACATTATATCTATGAAATACTGCAATTCACAAACTCGCTGTTTTTTTCAGAAAAATATCTGTTCTTTTTCTTATTGTTCATACATGTTCATACCCTCATATTGGTATGTATTTATTTGAGAGAGTAAAAAAATATGGGTATAATTTTTGGAGAAAAATGAGATAATAACCTTGCGCGCATGATTACGGATAAAACATTTATTTAAATGCAATATTTTCAGTATCGAAGTAATCCAAACAATCCGTTTAAGAAACTGAACCAAAATTAATTAACATTTAAATTTAATTTCTATTTTATATACCAATTTAAAATAAAAATGTTAAAAACAGTTAAAATTTCAACTTTTCTACCCAGCCCCAAATAAAGACTTCTTTGGAGAAATATGTACAAAAATGTGGTTCAATTTGTAGAACATAGCAAAATACATATTCGGTAAAAATTCGATGCAAAAATATTCACTATTTCTTGACGTATCATGAGCGCAAAAAACACGAATTTTGAGATCTAGCGCTTTAAAGATATGTCTGCTTTTAATATTTACCTTGAAGAGATTATACGTTTTTTTTACGGATTTTTTTTAACGCGGATTTTTTTAAATTCGTCAGAAAAGACAGGAGAATATTATATATTTGTTTTCATAAAATCGAAAAATTTCGTTGTTTAACAATCTTAGGTCTCCTAAAATTCAGTTCCATAAGCGTTGTTATCACACAAAAGGTTTCTTGGAATTCCTTTCAAGATTTCAAGTTCTTTTTCGAAACAAATGCATGGAAAGGTTTCATACATTCTCATTTCAGTCATTTTGATACTATGGAAGGAAATTTTCACCACAAGTAAATAATTTCTGTATGGAGGTATGACTCTCTGGTGAAGATGGGAGTTTACTGTAAGGTGGGCCTTATCTGTATACAATTTCTGAATAACTTAAGACACGGGTAGATTGCAGTTAAGAGTACTATCCAGTATACTGAATAAATAGATAATAAATTAATAATAAATATAAGAGAAATAATAAAATATATTTGATTAGTCTATAGTGTTTAAAAATAATTCTAGTAAAATCAATTCAAATGCGTATCTTCCTCAATTTGCAATCTAGTTTCTTTCCTCCTGACAGGACGTAAGTCGAGATGGTCATAAATGGGATATTTTTCATTCATAAATGGGATATGGGTATATTTTTCAGCACTATTATCATTTAAACGTGTTATAGAAGTTTCAAAGAAAACTCAAGTTTAATCTATGTATCTGAAAACCTTTATTCATAGAGGAAAATGTGGTAAAACCGGTGGCTAAGGTTTGAAGGCCCGTTGGAGCTAAAATATTCGACATAGAGATTGTCAAATTTTATTAAAATATTTACTGTTTATCGGAGTACAATATATTTTTTAGAAAAATTAAATAATTTTACTGTTTCTTTATAAATGATATTTTTATTTAAAAAAAAGTCATATCACTCGGTTTTACCCCACTAGTGGGGTAAAATGTTAATTTTATGGGAAATTAGGAAAACTAGATTTTCGTTGGAAAAGTAGTAGACATTCTTATTTTATATGACAATTTAAAAATATTGGTTACAAAATTCACTTGTAAGGCAACTGTCTTCTTCCTTCGTGCCACTGAAGCTTTCGTGGGCCCAGCTAAGACAGTTTCTACATTGTATCTAACTTTTGCATTTATTTAATTTAGAAAATACATCATTAAAATATAAACAATCAACGTCTGATGTGTTGTTTTTGTCTTCAGCGGAAGAATTATCAATACTGTCTGGCCCGGTCTTGTGCCACTTGGAGTACCCGGTTTTACTCCGAGTGCAGATGTCATAAAACACGAAATGGAAACACGCAATTATTGGACTAAATCCTTATTGTTTGATAGGGTATAAATGCTTAGTAAATATATAATAAGCTAGACTAAATAAGGTTTCCATAACTGTAATGAGAATTAAGTAAGGTTAGTTTAAAAACAAACGAACATTGGAAAGTTGATGTCTTAAAACAAATAAACCTTCCCAGTGAATTCAACAGCAACAACACGGCCACTATGACCATTCTTTCATCTAGACTAATGGAATGAAATTCAGAATCAGTCCGCAAGAAAGAAGAATTAATAGCGCCAGAATCAAGGTACCCTGTTTTACCCCAATCTCCCCTACTGTAAAAAAATTACAACATAAAATTGCATTTTATCTCCAAATTTGAATGCTATTCTTTGTGGTCGTAAGTCGAGGAGAATGTGTACTTCTGTTTTGAAAATGAAGTTAAGATTTTATGTCATATATTTGACGTGTTATTGGAGATTATGAAAATATTGAACAAAAACCAATGCATCTAACGTTTCTTGTTCCATATAGCATTCTTGATTTAAAAGACCATATATTGATGAACAACTTGAGAGCCTTCAGTCTTGACACTTTAATAACAGAACTCGTAATTTGACTTTGATAAATCGAACTCTGTCATTATATTAGTTATTATTCTTCGTTAGCAGCCGTTTGACTCAACCAAAAAAAAGAGTTATTAATTATCTCTAAGAGATTTCTATTCCTTTTATTTACGGCGCAATCTTTAGAAAATTATTTCTTAAAAAGAAGATGTTCGAGCAGAAAATGAATTAAAAGAATCTTTAAGAATATTTTTGGAGAAAAGTAATTAAAAACTCATCTCTGAATAATGTCAATATTAATTAAGAAACTTTTTAACTTGGTAGATACAATTTGGATTTACGAAAATTGTGAGAAACTCAGTTATTCTATTTAAAAATTTAAAACATCAAAAAACGAATGCACATCTGGTTTTCTCAGTTTTGAAATTTAGTTTTATAAAGACTTACTGGTGATGAGAGAAGTAACGTAATTTAAAAATAATTACATTGATCAACATCCAAAGTGGTATGTCTTTATGCGTTGATTTCATTTCCCAAAATTTTACGTTTGCTTTTTCATTTGAGCGCTTATCTTTAGCTATTTCACCATTCTCCGATATATATTTTTTCGAAATCCCAAAAAATTAATTAAATTACATTTTTCTATACTGACTGAAAAAATGAAATGCTTAAATGTTTTGGGACCAAATTTAAATTTAACCATTGAATTAAGATT
>BGPR01038654.1:0-14620 GCA_013235015.1 Araneus ventricosus | reverse complement strand
TTGCATGAAAACATGACATGTTTCTCGTAATGGAGTCCATCGGTACACTACGATTTAAAAACCGATTAAAAAAAGTTTTCAAATTTGTCTTTATTACTCAAAAAAACTAATGTTTTCTTTATAACCAGTACATGTTTGCAACTTTATATTTCTTTCATTTCATATTCGAATAAAAAATTATTCAAAATTTAGTTCAATATGAAGTCGATAAAAGGGGAATTTGAAAAAAATATTTAAAGTCACTTTATCATCTTCGAACAGAAGAGTATGCAATTTGTTAAAAAGCATTAAGGTGTAATAAGAAAACATGAAAAAAAAAAACCTTTCAAGAATTGTATCTCACGTTACAGACTAAAAACCAGACACTATTTGTCATTCAATGTTCTCCAGAATTTCAAAAAGTTTGTGATTAATGATGGCTCTGCAAATTACTCACTCTAACGTAACTTCTGTAATATATCATTCCTTTAAACGTAACGTCTTAAAGCCATATATTAAAATTAAATTGCCTCATCTAACTAACAAACATTACATGACATATACCAGTGTTGCGCCATTATTTAGAGTAATTTTGAATTTAAGCTCTTAGAAGAGGCAATGTATGATTAATGCATTTGTAATGCATTTATTTCGTGCTTACTCTAATTTTCTTTTCCTCTACTTTTGCTTCTGAAATATATACAAAAATTTCATCCATCGTTAATAGTTTTTCTCGTTCAAAACTATTTTCCTATAAATTCTACCAATTCTAAAATAAATTTGGCTTTTGCAGTTTGTTGTTTTATGTTTACTTGAAATTTATGTTCTGTTCCGTATGTTTTCTTTTAAAATGATTGCATTCGATGCAGGTTCTTAAATTACGTTAAATTATGCAATTGCAGCGTAAGAAGAAAATTGGTTAAAATATCATTTAAAGTTCTATGAAGTAATGATAAGGAAAATACCAACTTTTGACTGAAATTTATTCTTCAACAAATAAATTAAGTTCTGCTGTCTACATTAATCAAGCAGTTACGCTTAGATATTTTTAGAATGATCTCCAGCAGTTTGTATTCAATTACTTCAAAAGGAATAGTGAAACAATTCGCACATTAGTCGAAATTAATCACGACAGGTAAACAATTAGGCACTGAGAAGTTTTCTTAGCAAATTGCTTCAGAAAACGAAATGAGATTTTTAAAACTAAGAAATCAAATTTTTAAAACTAAGAAATCAAATTTTTAAAACTAAGAAATCAAATTTTTTAGCGAATGAATTATAAAACATCTTTCGCATTTTGGAATTTAATGATATTTAAATAAAAATTCGACTAAATTCTCCTTTTAGCATTCTCATATAGTTCCAGCCAAGAAGACCATTTATTAAAAATGCCCAGTCCTTGTATACGATTTGAAGAATAAAAGTGGTAAGCGATGTAAGTGTCAAAAAATTCAGTCGCCGTTTTTCGCATTAAAGTGTCAAATGGGCAATGCTTTACAATGTGGTAAACGTGAAAAGTGTCTGGTAGTCCTCTAAGTAGTCCAAAAGGGCGTGTAAATAGGTCGCTAGTGTGCACATTTCTGCGGATGATCTGAACAGTTTATTGCGATTGGACAAATCTTCGCTTTTGTCTCGTGCAACATTTACCACTTTTAGTTATTTTGTTTTCAGGCATTTATATCATTGAAATAATGACCGATATTTCCAATTTCCTTTGTACCTTAAATTCCATTGATGGCTGCTCTGGACTGGTGGTAGTGTCTGGGCTTTAGGTGTGGAGGGACGCATGTTCGAGGCCAATTCCACCAAAGATCCATTGTGTATGCAGGCCTCACGAAAGCTAAATTCATTGATTTTAAGGGCACTAATGTTTGCTTGATGTGTAAGTTAGGAGAAAAGAACGCAGGATTACATTTCGTCCTGTCAACTGACCACGATTCAAAATTTTCGAGGTCCGTCCCAAAATAGTTCTCTTGAGATATGGTATGTTAATCCAGTTCATGAGACCATTGCAGTTAATTATTTCAGTAATACCTAATTGGAGATTTAAGTTCTTAATAATTGAAGTGGTAATTTTATAATAATTTTGTTTAAATGCTGTTAATTGAGTATCCTTTATTTGCGGTTACTGAGCAGCAAACCTAATGCTGAACTCTACGCAACCAGAACTTCTGAATGCGATACATTATTTCAGAGTGTTTGAGGCACAAATTCTCCAATTCATTCATCAAGAACAAGTTTCGCAGAAAATCTCCTTTAACCCGAGAGGACGCGCGTTGGGTCTGTCAGACCCGCATGCTACAATTACTTATGTAGTGCATTATGTGCATAAAATCACCCCCTCGGTGAAAAAGATACAGTCCTCAGCTTTATAGATCGGACAGTTGCTATAACTCGGAGTTATCGGATTTTCGCAACACTGGTGTCGAGACGGGTTTATTCGGAATATTATCCTCGAGATATTTCTATCGACACCAGTTTTGTGAAGATCTGATAGTAACTCCTCGAGTTATAACGACTGCCAGATCTATGAAATTGAGGACTGTACAGATTCACAGTAGCTGCATTAAAGAACATTTACTTTGCTGAACACAGGAATTTCAAGGATTTCGCACCATTTCTTATCTCAGAAAATAAATGCTCGGGTCTCGGAAGCCCGATGCGCGCGCTCGCGTAACTTTATAAGATTGCAATGGAGACAACATAAATCGCGATAATTTTCGCTATTGAGCAATAAATATAAAATGGAAAGATTGGAAAAGCTGTAACAGAACTATCAACTAATTAATAATCGATTAATGAAGAAAATAAAGATATTTTTGATGAATAGATATAGATCGTAAATCGAATTCTAAAGATTACAATGAATCGAATTTTGTGAAACCACAGATTATTTAGAAGAAAGTTGTGATTAAAAGATGCTGCTGAAAACAGGAAATGGTTAGAAAGATGGAATTATCAAATGTTGTGAAAAAGAACCACGAAAAAATATAAGAACTTATACGCGCAACATTGTCATAAATGTGTCTGGAAATAATACTGAAGCAGAAGTTGTAACATTGGTTCAAATTTCTTGGACATGCTCATCGATAAGACAATAATATCAATTATTGTGGAGTGCATCATTTCTTATATCCAGGCGACTACAAGTAATTTTGAACGCTCCGAAATACCAGCTGAAGCATAAGAATTTTTATTACTTCTTATTTGAATGTCAATAGTGATTTATCTGAATTTTTTTATCTTCTATGCTGTGTATATTAATGAAACAAATGTTTTCTATTTACATAAATGCGATTTGCTGCGCGTTTTGTTAAAAAAGAAAAACAGAACCTCGGGCCTACGAAGCCCGACGTGCGTCCTCACGGGTTAATAATCATTTATTTTTGTAAAAAATTTTGAAATTATTACCGGCGAGACGGAAACTTTCCATTGTCCTTTGTTCAGAGGGGTGTCTTTAACATTTATATGGATTCAAAACAATTAAGTGTGGAGAGTAAACAATTGCTTAATATTACCTTTTAATGTTTTTTATATAGCGTTTTTCCTTCTGTTTAAAACGTATTTCTTCATTGCTTTGTTTGTTTACAATTTGCTAACTATTGATAGACTGTTCATAGTTCATTTTCAAACAAAAATGCTTTACATAAAGTGATTTCATTCATGGAGTTCCTTATTTCGTTTCTATGAACAACGTGAACTAAAAACGATAATTTATATTCCAAGGTTCAAGAAAGTTAATCCAAGCTATAACATCTGTAGAAAAAAAGACACTACTTTGTTACATTTTTCATCTAATTTTACAGACCTCATACAAGTGGCATTGAAGTGTAATTTGGTGTCCTATTCTTATGTATTACATAAACAAAATATATTCTTAGTTGTTAAGATTTTAAAAAATATAGGATATTGGCGGAACTTTGACGTAGTGCTTAAAGCTTCCCGCTGGTTTTCGAAATTTAGTAGGATTAAAAGCGTAAGTTCACATTTTCTCTCCAAGGCCATTTCTAATATTATATTTACATGTTCAATTAAGTGCTAATATTTATATATTTGAAATTTTTAAAAAAATATTGCGAATAAACTTCGAAAATTTCGCTGCTTTTCACATAAAACTTGTTTCTAAACATTTTAACAGTTGCTTCAATATTAAGAATATCGTATTTTCTTTTCTATTTCTAATGCAAATGAACGAATCTCATCTTCTACTGTTTCATCTAAAATATTTAAGGTTTCACGTTGACTAATGCAGAATCTCAAACCTGTCTGAAACTGATGTTTGCAAAGATTTTTTTAATATTTTTTTTACATCAACCAGTCTCACATTTTTTAAATATATATACACCCTACAAATTAATATTATCGATAAATATATTACTGTCCAAGAAATTATCTTTTTCTAAACTTTTGGAAATTTCAGACACTTGAGTAATAAAATGAAGGCTGCGATTTTGTGATAAGCAAGAAATAAGTTTCTTCTGGAATTATCACGAATTTGAGTAAGAATATGCAATGTCGGTTCATTTTCCAAGCATAGTCATAAGTATTTATATTTAAAAAATTCTGAAATTTTGACTGGCTTACCAAAACACTATTTTGTTCTAAAATTTACTTCACCCCTCTAGAGAACATCTTCCTCAAGCCTTATGCCTCATCAGACACAGAATACGCTTTACCAGATCCGATTCCGGATCAAATATTCAAGAATATAGCGTTCTTAGAATTCTATATCTTATCACTCGGATATTATTTTTTTCCTATTCCCATGGGAGTTTCTTAATAAAATTCTTTTTGTGTCACAGCGATTCTTTGGATGGGAAAAAACCACTCCGAAGAGAAGATTCTAAGCAGGAAGAACATTATTTGTATATATAAGGAATTCGAAGACGTCTCCCAGTCCATTGTTATTCAGCAACTCCCACGGCTTCGTGGCCTTCCAATTTCAAGGATGCCCTAAAGGCGGCCGAGAATAAATATTCAGGCGAACTCGAGAAATTTCCATAACTTAAAATTCAATCCCACTCGAGGAGTTAGGGCAGGAAGGGTGTGCGTTATGATACAGATGCCGACTTTCAGGGTGGATCTGTTGGGCATTCAATCTATCTAACCGAGGTAAAATGGTTTGAGGATGGGTTTTAGAAAGGGTTTTGATCTCGAAGAAGTACCTGAAGGAAGCAGACTTGAGGGAGTAATTTCTCTTCCTTTTCTGTCTATCTGTCTGTCTCTTCAAGTCTTGGGATGAATTCTGCCCGAGAACTTTGAAGATTTGTAAGGAATGTGTTAAAACTATTTTTGGAAGTACTGGTGTTTGGCAACTTTTAACAAAGTTAGAGGGAACCGACGCACAGCCTGTGCAATAAATAAGTTCGGGTTCTCGGTATTAAGGGATCTTGTGGAACTTTACATTAATAACACTGAAGTTTGTCGCCAGCAATATTTCCGATTTAAATGTAGAGCAATTGCTAATTAATATTTAAAGTCAGGAAATGGATGCATGCTTCCATATTACCAGCATCGCAATAGAGAGTTAGTTTCGTTTAGTTAAATTGTCCTTACTTTTGGAAGGGAAGAAATAAGAAAAGCTTCAAAAGATATGGGGAGAATTTTTTGGTCTAATAGAAGTTTAGTACAGTTTAGATATTAGAACGTCCTAGTTTCAGGTTAACGCGATTGTTACTTTGAGATCTATCTCATGATCTTGAATTATGATCAAATAAAGAAGACGTCACCTGAACTGGGGAATACTTGTATATCTATCTGCGATGTCACGGAAATACGTTCGATATCGAAGGATCGAAAGAGTACCAGGCCTGTATGCACAGCGGTTCTTTGGTGGAATAAGGTCTCATATCTACAAACTTCAATTCCAGAAGGCGAGATTCAGTTACCACACTACAGTCGTTACCTTCATAGACAGTATTACCCAATTTAATTTGGAAAAACATTTTTGCAGCTTTTAGTACAAAAGCTGGCCTTTAAGTTACATCCTCTTAACTCTTCAATCCAGAGGCGACCTTTTTCTTCTAGCCCTTTAAAACTAGGAGTTTTTGGCTGTAAGCGACATGAATTGGACTCGCCCAACTTAGGTGGTCATTTACACCACCCCCTGCTGTAACTTTCCCGTAAGGCGCACGGAAATCGGTGGTTGGGAGGGCTAATTGGACCTCTTATCTCTGAACCTCCCCTCCCCTCAAAAGAAGCCAAGCGCCTGAAACCGGCCGTCGTCGCTGGGGGAAATTTTTAGACCGCCTTGCTCGGTGCGAGAGGGTTAAAATAAGGAGTCTAATGAAGAAAGTAGGGCGGCCTTTACCCATGTTTAAACTATTAAAAAAATCCGATCTATTCCCCGGGGATCGTTCTTGTCTCTCCCCTCGTTAGTTAGAATTCCAGCGGTCATTTGTGTGATGAATCTATGACAAAAAATGATAGTGAAACCATCTACAAGATAAATGAGAGCACACTTACAATTCCCTCAGACAAAGTAGTAAATTTCTAATTTTCTCGCAATACGGCATATGTACCTGCCCTTAGTACCTACAAAGAGAATATCTTCTGGTACAACAATTCTAAGGATCGCTATTGAAAGGTCGACTGTTCGTTGATAAAAATATGTATAAGAAAGGGAATGGTATCAGCAAAGATTTGTCTTATTGGCAATGAGCTATATATGGTAATACGAAATCTTACAACTAGAAACAGTTTTCTTTTCATCCAAAGATCTTTCTTTTAATATTTAAATATGATGCTAGTGTCGAATAAGGTTTATGATATCCGTGTCTGCAAAACACATACCTGAGCGGGAAAAATCTGAATAAACTTCACAGATACGGCTTATTATTAAAATGATAAAATTTTTCCAAGAGATAATAAATTTGGGAAATCGAGATAAAACAAATTGTACATATGATGGAGAACTAAAACAATTTTCATAAAAGTATTTCTTAATTTGTATTCAGTCATGCTTTTCGACCAGAAACGTAATACATCTGGGCAGTAGAAAGGCTTCCGATATGGTTTTGGTTGGTTGTTTCTTGTTTCAGGAGCCATTTTTGGCCATACTGCGCCACGCAAATGGTTAAAAACAGAACAGTGTGATAACATTTATTCAAAATCAAATATACCTCAAGATATAGGAGGTAAAAACAGTTAAAAAGAAGGTGAACAAGAAAGAAAATTTAAATAACATTTCAAACGAACAAATGGCCTATGAAAACCCTATGAGCCCTATACCTCCTTATTCGACACAGGTCAGACTCGGGCGGTTTCAGGCGCCAGGGTGAATTTTACAGTAGAAAATTAGTTCCTTTCTTTGTTAACAATTCATCGCACAACTGAGGGTGCCGTCCTCCTGGAATTTCTGTAGAGAAAGGGAGGATTTCATTCCGATTTCATGAATGAAAATTTACTCCAGTTTTTGAGGCCCTTGAATTCTCACTATAGCCGGGTTCAAAGAGTTAAGACATTAAATGCATGTTAAAAAAGCGTACAGCCTTTAAGAAATTAAAAATATTTGGATGGTGTTCCTCACCCAGAAATTCAGACAAAGTTAAAAACGATGAATTAAAGAAATGAATTCGATGAAGATTAAAATTCGAGCATTCGATTAAAATATGATAGACAGCGAGTTCAACATTACACGTGGGCACATCGGTGCTCTCTCGCCAAATAGGTGTTTATGTGTGAATCGAGTGTTCATATACGAAGGCGAGTCGGTTTGACATCAGCCCCTCGTATAAGCCAGAACTGGCCACAAACCAATAGAAGGTTTGATGTAATGTAATGTAATTTATTGTGAACCTGCAGGTCCTATGTCTCTTGCCACAGAGAATAAATGTGACTTGCCCGATATGGTTTTGATATTAATCAAAAGACAGCTTTATAGCACCATAGGTATTTTCGTTGATTTTGTGATTCGACATTTGTCAATATTACGAATCTTATATATTTCGGTGTGCCGTGTACAATATGGTAAGTTGAAGAACCAAATGATGTGCTCAACACTCTGTGTCAATCTGTAAGACAGGACTTTTCTCCAACAAAAAGTTTAATTTCCTTCATTTATTTCATCGTAATTTACATATGTACAGTGTATAAATATAAGGTGTCGAATTTACGGGAAATAAAAAGTATCTGTTAAAATCATTAGTACCGAGGTTTACATATACTAGAATTTTCAATAAAGATCCAATATTAACATATTTTGAAAACATTTTGCTACCGAAAATTACGTATTAACCAATATATACATTTCATTTTAACTTTATGCAACTTTATTTTCTATTATGTTAAAATTAATTGTTCAATTTTTGGAGAAGAGTTGCTTTACTTTCATAAAACGGATATTAAAGTTGCCTTATAGGTTTTAGAATGAAATTCTTTGTCCAATGAGCATAATATTTTCATCTGAAAACTTCAGGCTTGAGAGTTTATTGGCTGAAAGGCGAAATAAATTATATTAAACAAATTGTAGTGGAACTGCTTACATTCTCTTAAATATTTTAGTCTACAAATAAGTCATAATTAGAGGGAGCAATTAAAATCGGTCCATTTAATTTACTCATTAATTCTAATCCAAGTTTATATGGTGAAACAAATCCTTTGTTCAGAATTGCATGGAATAACAAGTCTTGTTTATAGTATATTTGAATTGTAAATAATTGAGTCAGACGAAATCATATTTTTTGGTCTCTGAACAGAATGTCTTCAGTATAGAGAAATTATATTTCATTGAAAAAGAATGTTAAATATGTACAACCAGAAGCTATTAAAAGAAAGTTGCTAAACATCTCACCAACTTCGTAAAGAACATTTAAGTTAGAATGTTAAATATAATTGTTAGAACAATTGGTCTTATTTCGCATTTAAATACAGTAGAACCCCGCTAATCCGAACTAATTGGGACCGGTGCCTGTTCGGATTTCAAAAAATTCGGATTACCCGAAATTCCGATAAAAATAGAAAAGATGTGTGCTAAAAAATGTAAATTACAAGTACTCAGTACTACTATCTCTTGAATTCTTTTATTCAAAAGCAACAGAAAAAGAATATGCCTCCCCTTTTCATTAGAATAATGGATGTGCTCTGTATGACGTGACCTTATCTTACAGCAGACTCAAGAAGAGATCAATTCCGTTGTTTTTAGTATGTATATTTCAATCTTTTCAAGTAATCTTTTCAATTACATTTAATTCTCGAAAATAAAATTGGTTCGGATTAACCGGAATTTCGGATTAGCGGGGTTTGGATTAGCGAGGTTCTACTGTACTTGTATTTTTTTTCTCTCAATACAGGGAGGGAAAAAGATTTTATTGCTTGTGTATTATATTTTAATTATTTTCAAAATATATCAGAGATAAATAAAAATCGGACAGAATGGAATTTCGCAGTATGAAAAACGAATCAGATTCATTCTAGGTTACAATCCTGTAAATTTTATTCCAAAATTTTATTACATGCTTTGTTTCACAATTAGAGTAAGCCAATGATGCAATTTCCTCTCAAGCAATTTTTATTGTATTGTATGATATCGGAAAACTTTTTTCAGCTGTGACGCCATTTTGTGGTGAAATCTCCGTATATTTTCTGCGAGACTACTGGAAATAATGAAGGGTTTTCCCATCAAAGAATGGACAAATATTTCACCCAGTAAACTTGTAAGAAAATGCAGCCAAGTATTTTATTCTCAAATATTGGTTTATTCAGGGAACATCGCAAAGTAATGAGAATTAAGATTCACCTTTATTTTTTAAAAGAAAAATAAATGCTTGTATTACTAACTCTATTTTTCTGTTACGCCACAGGTACCTATGAAAGTTTATACTAGTATTTCGCACTTATTCGGGCCAGAATGAAGCCGTATTTGCAAAATAATTTTATAAATATCATCCAATGCAAGGCAGTCGCATGCCATTGAAAATATTGTGACGATATTGTCTTCTGGATGCACGTGAATGCAGTCCAATAAGCAGGATTAAAAAAATAAAGCCCTTTATTTTAAAAATATTTCAAGAAAAGAAACGTAGCACAAGTATTAAAACAGCACTCGTAAAAATTCACAACAGAGACTACCAATAAATCTCAACACAACGCTCAAAGGTTTCTTATCAGTTCACCAGCTTGCTTGCTGATCAAATTTCAACTCACTCTCTTGGCTTGAGAGCTGGCTTTTATACTTTTTCAACAGGAAGTGACGTCATTACGTAGGAAGTGACGTAATCTCGAGAAATTACATGAAGGCAGTAGAAATAGGTTGAAAGTTCGAGGTCTTTCTAGAAAATTTCTTTTGACGCCAAAAGTCGCCAACTTTATCGCCAAGTCGCCAAAATGGTCACCAAATCCTGTCACCAAGATTAGAATCTCAGGGAAACAACTTTATAGCTTCGTAACATACACTATACATGTAACTAAATATGCAAAATATACACTGTTAACTCGTGTCAATTTTTACTGTAACGACGAAATAAAAAAATCGTGTTCCATCCCAAATTTTTCTTGTATATAATCCCATTTCTGAAGAAATATGCGCTCTTCTAATATTCTAAATTGTTTCTTCTTTGATTAATTATATTTTCCCTTTCCTTTCCTTTTCGCACAATTTACCATTTTACGTCTGCATTCAATATATTCTAGGTAATGTCGGCATTTTAGTTGTGAATGTATTCACTGATTTCAGACTCTGCTATCAATGTTACTAATATCCTTTATACAGTATCGTTTAGAAATGGGCTGACGGTTTCTAAAATGTTATAGTAAGTAGATTATTATAGTAAGTAGTTTTCAAGTTATTCTTGCAAGAGATGAATGAACGAATTCAGGAATTTTCATCAATATATTACCTTAAAATATCAACAAGCTGCTTTTCGAATTCGTAAACTATCTTTCAGACATTTTTGGACAGCCTGCAAGACTTCCATCATTTGACAATTTTAAGAAGTATCGAGTTATACAATTAAAGCTGACATTTTTAAGCATGACCGAATTATTATTTGCTAATTTTTACTTATTGCTGCAATATTTAAAATTTAAACCATTTGAACACTTGCTCAAACCTGGACATACTTTAATTACATTAGAATCTTAAGAGTATTTGAATATATTACATTTTTTCCATACCTAGCTCTTGCACCACAAAAATAAAACTGTTTTTTTCTGTTCGCTAAATCTGAATTTTCATCGCATAAGTGTTGAAATTTAAGTGCTTAACCACTGGGCCATTACCTTGCATATTATCGCTGTATATTAAACATCTTAAAGTTGTTAACCAAAAGTCACAATGCGATTCTTATGACAAGAATGTCGAAATAGTTCGAATGCAGTTTCGCTTCAAACAATTATACTTATTTACCATGAATATTTCTCAAAGAAATGATTCACGAATGAACCGATAGCACTTGACTAACATGTTTCCAAATAGACATATCGCAGAATTGCTGCTGAATATCAATCGAACGGACATCCGACAGCATTCCATCACGAACAACACCAACATCGACGATAATAACCCGGTATCGTTCACGGCCGGAACTAATGATTCTTCCTCAGCTACACTTCGAGTAATCAATAGAGTAGCGTGTGCAGGAACACCGTGTCAACCCCTCCCCCGGGTCATTTAAATCAATCAATCAATCACGCCGGACAGCAACAGCGATGTTTTCCCATGTCATCCAGCGGAAGGAGGACTGATTGAGGGAACAATTTTAGGTGTGGAAACTTATTGTGATTGGGAGAGGAGCAGATTCTGCATTCGTTAATGAATTGACAACGTAAGTGTTTCCAGTGATTGATGCTTTAATTTAAACTGGAATTTCATGAATATGATTGACGTGGTGTCATCGGCAGAAAATATAAATTGCGAAGATTTAATGGATTTTTCCTAAAGTGTAGCAGCGTATCGATTGATTGTGGGATGGGAAAATATTTCAATGCACCCATCTGCAGTTCTTGTAACCCCGTCTTTCACCAGTATTATATCAAATGATTTAAGAAATCATATAGCTGGATCAAGTAAATGTGCGGTTAATTAGCCTGAATGATTTATCGTCTTGACTAAACAGAGGCAGTCTTATAGTCAGATTTGCATTTATGTGAAATAAAATAAAGCCATATGGTTTAGAACTATTCAGAAGTTTAAAGAATCGTGAACACGATCAAGAAACGGTAGTGTAAGTTGAAACTACTCGAAAGCCATAGATTGAAGCACATTTAAGCTTGAAGTAATGTATATTCGCACTGAAGTATAAAATCTACGATTTTTAAAAATGGAAAAAGTTGAGCGCGTGGGATATTAAGATTCAATATAAAGGAAGTAATTGAAATTGTTTAAAAAGTTAAAAGTAGTCTTTCAGAACTTTAAATATAATGGAATATCAAAATATATGAAACAATTGAGGTAAAATCACTTTTCAGCCAGGTTGGAACCTATTATCTTAGTAAAATGAGATGATTTGGTATGCTATTTAAGTTCGAGTGTTAGAAAATGGTCGCTTTATTTAATTATTTATGAAAGGCCAATTTTTAAACAAATATCGTATACTGATACGGTTGGTTTGCTCATGGATGGAACAAACATGACAGCATAAACATAGAATAACAAATATTTGTTTCCGCACAGTAAATTCTGAAAAGGACATGAAGAATTGTGTTATGAAAACACAAGAAACAAATTCATTTCAACTATTTTATGATGATATACAAGCTTGAAACATGTGATATTATAGATACGAGAAATATATACGCAAAACGTTTGAAGGGAACTGAAATAAAGTTCATTAATTAACGTTTTACAACACTAAATGTTACGAAATCCTAATGTCAGTAATTTTGAATCACTTTTCGATACATTTTCAATCGATTTGCTAAGTATGATAGTTATGGTGTGTTTTTCTAATTTAATACAAATTTAAAACTGATTTACTCAAGAAGTTAGAGTTCAAATTTTATTTCAATAATTGTTTATGATTTTCAGAGTTATATGGATATTTTTTATTTTGTTTTGCTCTGCATTTACAGTTTTGTGAAATATTTAGCAATAATGAATCGAATATTTATGATACAATCTTTTCTAAAAGCTCTATTAAAAGGTTTCTTTTTTCAAATAGTTTTCTGCAAATAGTGTAATATTTCATGAGTAGGACAAAAGCTTTAGCTGTACTTTTATTAAATGTGATATTTAATGAGCAAGTCAACTAAAATCGTAAACGTCGATAAGGCCAATTCCGTGTTCCCGAATAAATTATTAATAAAGATATTCGTTAACTCTCCTATTCGTAAATGTTAAGGTTTCTTTGCATTTAGTTGCGATATTATTTAGAATATTTTTAAGAGGTGTTTTCTTAGTGAAGTGCTGAAAGTTGAGCTACAATGTTTTGATATCTATCAAAGAACTCTTATATGAAATATAAACTATATTAAAAATAACTCACTGCGGTTTCTTCGAAGAAGCCGGTTTTATATTTAAGTATTAAACAGAAATAGAGAAAATACTGTTTAAGGAAAAAAAATTGTGATTTTTAAGAGATTCCCTAATTTTGATCTCCCTAAGTTTAAAAGAAACACATTTTTGACCTTTGTGTCTGACTCCGTGTCGATAACGTAGAAGCATGAAAATTCAACGAGTTTATGTGGATTAAATTTTCATGCCGTCCTTACAGCAAAGCTGTACTTAGTATCAAATTTTGGATCATGTCCATCAACGAAAATAGGCATTTTTAAACGTGTTTTAGATCTTAGCTGTTGAAATTCAACAAAAAATAAGTTGATTTTCAAATGTTTTAACACATGCGTCGCCATTCCCGATTAATGAAAATATTATATATGCTACGGTTAAAGTGATTTTTTCGGTTATTATTCATAATAATCGGTAAATGTAATAAATCGATTACTTTAACAGATTATTATTCATAATAGATGATTAATCACATTAACCGTAACATACATATTGCGTTATATGCATTGTATGCACAATGTCATTCATTCCAATGAAAATACCATCTACATGTGTTTTTCCAAATTGCCGTGACCGTAATAAAAAATAATGGGGGAGCCGAGTTTAAATTACGTCTAGGTAACTGGCGTAATGTAGATATATTTTTTGAAGATGCTAATAAATATTATTTCGAAAGTTATCGCAGGAATTCAAAGTTTATCGCCAGTGTCAAACAGACAGTTGAAAAAGTTATTAATGGTCCTAAGAAGGTGTTTAATGATGCCAGCATATAGGTCGAAACGTTTTGATCAGAAGTTGGATATTTATCGTTTCTCATCTCCGTTACTTATGATCCCCCCCAACTCTAGCAAAAAACAATTTCGTTTAAAATCAAACAACCACCCTTCTTTTAATAACCACCTAACATATATTTCTTAATTTTCCTCTCCGTATTCAAATAATACTGCTTTGAAATGGGAAATTCTCAACTTCATTAAAAAAGCATCGCAGTTCTATAACATGTGAAACCATAATATTTGACATCGAATTTAAATCTCTAAACATTAAAAAATATGCAATCGTTTCGTTTTCAGAGATAAATTTATCACATCATTATATATAATCAATTTGCACGTAAAAGGAATAATATCCATTTTTCACTCAACGCCCACATTTCGTTGTTTCCGCCAAAAAGCAAAAACAGCCCGGAACTCCCAT
>BGPR01038653.1:0-14621 GCA_013235015.1 Araneus ventricosus | reverse complement strand
TTAAAACCAGAAAGCAACATATTTTTTTAAGTTTATAAAACAACATAGTATAAAACTTGCAAAAGGTAATTAATTGGTAATGCTGTTTGATTAATATTCCAAAATTGAAACGAAATTTGATTTCAATTTGAATAAATTTGAGTACAAAATTATTTAACTATACAAAATTAAATTAATCTGAAACTACCGCAAAAAAATAAATATTAAAAAAAATCATGAGACCTCGGGGGCCCCTGAAGTTGTGCGCCCATAGGTAGTTGCCTACTTCGCCTATTAAGTTAGCCTAGCGCTGTTAGTAACATAAAAACTTCTTTATTCTAGATGCTATCTCCTTAAGACGTAAAATTCTTTTTTGTTGAAATGCATTTACTCTTCTGACTTAGATCAAAATGAGAAGATAGATTCCATAAAAATATCTCATTAAGTTCAACTTGCATTCTGTTTGCTATCTGTAGTAAAAGAGCATTCTTTCTGTGGTTTGGAAATTATCTATTCAATAATTTTTTTTATAATTATGAGATGACTCTAAAACGGATAATTTTTTTGTGTTCACCTTCTCAATTACTTTAAAACCTACTAAATTTATTCCATGATTTAAATGCTTTTGTTTTCACTTGATTTCACTACGTTATAATAAATGGTTTTTTTTACTTGTTTTTAATTCAACTTGTAATTTTAAAACTAATTAATTAACAGTTGTTAACCGGCAATTTTACGCAGAGGCTAACTGTCACTGGCTATTATTTCGTAATTAAAAGTGGAAGTGAAACACATTAACTCGTGATCGGTCAACTACGTTTGGGTTTGAAAACACGAGTTAACTCGTGACCAGTTAACAATGTGTTAAGTAAAATCTGATACATCATGCTGATTTTGGCTTGAAATAGCTAAAAAGTTTTTCTTTCACCGTAAAACATGAATCAAATCAAACGAGCTCTTTAATCATGGCTTGATATTAAATGTACAGCTCACTTCAAAACAGAAATCTTTTTATAATTGTTTATACAGAAAGAAATCTGAATTTTTAATTGTTTCATTTGTTTCTTCTGTCTCTTTTTATGTTGCTAATTCCAAAACAATATAATATGAATTCTTCACTTTTATAAAGTTTATTAGGTTTTATTACACGATTTTTAGTTTTATTTTAAAATTGAGTTGGAAATAATATTAATTATGAAAGCATACATTATCGATAATAGCAATTAAAGCTGCAGCTAAAACTCACCCCGCCCCGGGCCTACCCCACAGGGTTTAAGCCCTGAAATAGGATGCAGGAGAGAGAAGCAACCCAGCAGAAGGGAAACAGCGTCCAATAAGCCCCGGGCAAAGAAAGCAAAAGCCGAAATCCATTGATTTACAAACTTCACCCGAAAACATGGGTGGTAGTTAAATACAGAATTTTTTTTCCCTGAATACAACTGCTCATATGGTCGATGGATAGAAGATCCGATAAAAACAAATTTTACTTTTTATAAATAAATAACAATTTTTAAAACACATAAATATACAAATAAAGCCAATAAAATCAATAATTACAGTTTCTAATCCATGGAGCAAGAGATAAAACATCAAAAAATGTTACAAACTACACTTAGTTCGGGTGGCCAGATAATAGCAGCTAGAAATCGCTTTTCCAGTCCAAATGAGATAAATTTCTAAAGATACTAAAACGGACTGAAAAGCTTATCGAGTGGAAATTTTCAAGAGTCATCCTTTTTTTTGAGCGTAATTGGCGTGCTGATTCAGTGCGTGATACACAAATAACTCTCATTATCTTCTCTATGCACTTTTTGAAACGAAGGTTGAATCAAAAGGCGTTTCACAAGGAAGTTTTTATTGCGCATAATCATGAAGATGTTAGAAAAATCTCTTCTTTTAATAGCTTACCAATTCTCCGAGAATTACTAATTGGATGGACGTTATTTTAGAGAGACATATTCAGTTTGATTTAGCAAAAAGTTTTGAGGTAACTCGGGATGTCTGAATTATTCTCATCTCTCTTTTATTACTTATAATTATGTTACGACTTAAATTCATATTCGAATCACTAACTTTTTTTTTAGCTTTAGCGCATTATTGGACGGCGAAATTGAAGCTATTTTATTCATGTTATTTAACTAAATAAAAAGCTATAGTCAGCCTAATGATCTTTTATTGCACCTCAGATTTATTTTCTATATATTTGAATTATATTTTTATGTTTATAACTTATAATATCTGAGTGCGCGTTAGCTCGAAAAATCTTTCTGAGTCAGCATTTATTTTTTTCAAACAAACAATTTAAAACTAATTGCCGTTTAAAGGGAGGAATGGTTATTTTTCTTAAATAATTAAAATTCAATAACGCCAGTGAAGATGATGAACTAAATGTAGATTTGATTTAATCTATATTTTAAGGCAATTGTTTAATGATATGAAATGAAGCCATGAAACCCTTGATGGCGAGGAAAAATTATTAGTTTAAGCCGTGTATTTTGAGGTTGAACTTGTAAGATTAACTTCTAGAGTGGAAATGAGTTGACACTTAATGATTCCGATGGATGATTTGATGAATGATATTTATGTCTCAGATGTAGAAAACTTTTGCCTTATAAACCTAGACGATTGCATATTACACTAATAATTCGGCTAATTTTTAGAAAAAATTTAGCTTCCAAGATTGAGTCTAATCTCAAGTTTTTTTGCTACAGTGAAACCCCTCTGAGCGGCCACCCCTCCGTTCCGAGAAAAATTGGCCGCTCAGAGGGGGTGGCCGCTCTGAAGGGTTTTCGTTACAATTACAAGATAATTGCTATAATACATAATATAAACAAGTCTAACACATATTTCTTATTTAAAATGAAGTTTGAGACTTATCAAAGAGAAAATAGTACTTTATTTAATAATTTTTTACATTTTTTGAAAAAAGGATACAATTTGTGACTGTTTTAAGTTTTTACCCTTCTCGGAAAAAAAAGCATTTTTTCAAGTTCGTTTTTCAGTTTAAAAAGTAAATCTCTAGCCGATGCGTTTGTTAAATGGGATGGGCGAACCCACCCGGCGGCCGTTCAGAGGGATTGGGTGGCCGTTGCTAGGGGTTATTTTAACATTAGGTCTATGGGCCGAAAAATCCGCGCCACGAAAAATTGGCCGTTAAGAGGGGTGGCCGCTATGCAGGGGTGGCTGTTCGCAGAGGTTTCACTGTACTATCTTTTACTTATAATGCATTTGCATGCAGCGTCTTCCGGAATAGAGACCTGTATACATCTTCGCTGTCGACAGAACTGAAATTTTTGTGAAACCAAGGAATGTGATTACATTTTTATGCATTTTTTATTTAATATAGCTTGTTTCAAACTTGCAAATATGGAATTTTGTAATGAATCTTTAACTCACTTCCTGATCCGCTAGAGTTTTGAAATTTTGTACACATGTGGTGACGATCACTATCTAGCCGGCTGTGTTATTAAATTCTGGTTAAGTAGCGCTACAACTGATTTTTAAATACTACAACTTTTTCTTCTTCGCGAGAGAGTTTTCTAAAGGTTTTGTAACTTGCTGCGATTTATTAATGTTCGTTAATAGTGTTCCTTAAACATCGATAGTGCAGTCGATAGTTTTCCCAAACTATCGACTGCACTATCGATAATTTCAAAACTAACGGTAGTTTTATCCCCGGCGATACTATCAATAGGTGTTCTTCCAGTCTATAGTTTAGAAACTATCGATAGTTCCAGTCGATTGTTTCAATCGATAGTTTTGAAACTATCGACTGAAAATGCGCCTATCGATAGTAATGCCCGGGAGAAAACTACTGATATTATCGATAGTTTTAAAACTAAAGATTTTATCGATAGTTTTAAAACTATCGATACTATCGATTGTTTCAGTCGATAGTTCCGAAACCTCGATACTATCGACTTGGCTTCGCTAGTATCGATAGTCTATCGATGTTTAAGGAACACTATTCGTTAACGATATAAATATTTTCGGTGAGTGGGTGGTGATGCCGACTCTCATGTGTAGTCCTGAGACTTAGTTCTCATTTTTTTTTTCATCTATTGGAGACAAGCGGCTTTATTGCAAACATGCGTCTCAAACATACCTTTCTACTAAACCTAAACCTTCGTTAATGTTTGTTAATCTTTGTTTAGTGTTAAGTTGTTAGTTAATTAATGATCTTTTTCGCAAGATAGCTCCAGTGACTTAGCCCACAGCGGCTACACACATGTATGTTGTCAGTGACAACAGACTATTTAAATGTTTTCACAACTTAACTGCTTTCTATCGATTAATTAGAATACATTTTGGTTCCATACGAGTGGCGCCACACAGTAATGAATTTGAAAACTAAATTATTTCAAGATTCCATATTATTTATAATATTGAATTGGAAATTAAAGAGTAAAGAGCAGAAAATAATTAAAATGAAAATAATTCTAATTTTTAGCACATTAGTAAAAGTGCGTTTTTGAAAAGGAAAAGTAAATACAATTTTTTGAAAATTAATGATTAACAATTGTTTTTTAACAACTTAGACAAACTAACAAACTGAACAAACTAACTGACAATTATTTCTGAGCAATGGTATATAAAGACACAGTTGGACAAATATTTGTTTGGAAAGTTAATTAGAGTGCCTGACTTGAAAATGGTGAAATTTCAGTAAGAACATTCGAATATGAAATCAGGCTGACCGTCAATGCTATCACAGAAGTCAAGTTTTCATAAAACTGTTTAGGGTTACCTGGAAAAAGGCGCATCATTGGTTTTATATCTAGCAGTTTTGGTAAGATCACTGTCAGGCCGTATAGGTATCGAGGTTCATTCTAAACTTAAATATGACCTTGGGCGCCTTACAGTACGTTTATGAGTGTGTAGCTACTTGAAAAAAAATATTCTTTAAAGTTTGTATCATAAATACTGTATAGGAGTCATCGCATGTGCCCTCTTTATGGGGGCTATGGCCCGATTTGCTGTCGTGGCGACGGGACTTTCAGATTCACCGTATGGCTAAGTGCTGGGGCCGGGTGTTTCGAAAAGAATTACTAATGTATGGAATTTTAACCGTTTCTTTTTTCTGCATTTTTACGAATGTTCTCTATATGTTTTTTCGATTTCGTTCGAAAATGATGGGTGTGGGGGGGGGGCAGACGACCCTTGATGACATATCTAGACATCACAAGTTTTCATATGAAATCAAAATTATCGAAATCCGTCGAGTGGTTGGTGCTGGCGAACTATCTGAAGGTTTTATCATATTATTTCAAATATATAGATTCCAACAGTTCCATAAAAATGGTGTGTCAAAAATATTGTAAAACACTTACTGTAGGTGATGGAAACTTTCTTTAGGGCGATATCATTCTTTATTTATGGATCTGAAGACTTTCATGCCGAAATTCGTGAGAAAGTTATACAAAACATTACAACTAGCTGAGGTTTATTGAAAGATTTTACAATTTGAAAGGAATATGTTGTCTACAAAGAATATGAAATCTACTATGGTTTTATCGTCTGTTCCACTGATCTTCAAACAGTTTTTAAAACTGAAAAAAGTAGTGGCTGAGAGCCTCGAAGCAGCGAGGTGGCAGGGGCAGTGCTGAGCAAAGTGGGTGCTGGTCTTGAACCCGCTCGGAGGGCGGCGAGAGCGGCTAGTATTCTCATAATTGCGCTGCATGTCCTAAAGAAATGTAAGAACCACCATGTTTAATGGACTATCTGCTCTATCAGATTATTATGAAATGGATTTTTAAAATAAACATCCAAATTTTTTTTTATGAAACCTGGATATTTATTGAATAATGTATAGAATTTTTCTTACGTTTAGTGAGAAACATCACTTTCAAGAAGAAAAAATATATATCGTTAATTCTTTACGTACAATTTATATAAATATCCGATTCTTTTAAAAACGCCCTATTAATGTAGGGCTATACAAAATACATGATGATTGTATGACGTTCTCATAAGATAAACTAAACGTGATGGTTTTCGGTTTTTAATCTTTGCAATAAGAAAGGAAGAAATTTTGACAATGTATTAATTTAAAAGGAAAAACGTTAGAGAAGTTTCCTCTAGTTAATTTTTTCTACTCAGTTTAATACAAAAAATATTTTCTTACAAATCTTATTTCACGCAAATGCACACACGAATGTTTTTTAGGTTTGTTGCTCCGAATAAATAATATTTTCACGCATTTTGCTTCTTACGTTCTACTGAAACGAGCAAATTTAGCTACGCTTCTAAATTTAAATTCGAATCGAATGTGCCATTTCTGCTTTTTGATGTAATTTACTAAACCGCTTGGGACAAAAAAAAATGCAACATTTGAAAACGCTTTTAATTCCGAAATGAATTTTATGAAAGGAATGAGTGAAAATATTTATTTTAGTAAATTTGATTTGTGAAAGATTTTCTTCTGTTACTTTCCCGCTGAGACATATCTTTTGTGGGAATGCTCAAATTTTGTCTTTTTGGAGTGCTGATATTGAAACATGAACATTAAGCCTCTTAAAGATCCAGGCAGTATTTTTCGAATTTTTGTGATTTTCTTTTTCATTAAACTTCTTTGTTTTGTTAAAAGCTACAATAAAAGAAATTGAGGATCTTGAAGATGTAGCGAAATATTTTTAGTTTTCAGATTTTTCTTCGGCATTTAGCGAATGTTTTATTTTTCTTTATTCTTTTAATTCGTCAAGGAATTGTGAAAATTAATTAATTAAATGCTAATTCAATGCTAAATCGAATATGTAAACAAGCCATTACTAATACAATGAATCTGTAGCTAAATATTGAAAGCACATTGATGTATGGAATATAAAAGAAAAAAAAGTTTTAGAAAACTGTTTTAGAATTTGAAGCAATCAAAAATAGAATATTTTTTAAAGATCTTTCCTTTATTTTAAGCAACTGACATAAACAAAACTAATTCGTATGTACATAAATTAATTTTGATCTTGAATAAAGCTTCTTAAACTTGCACTTAACACTGAAATGTAGGCTAGTTTCAATCAATTTTAGATAGAAATTGCTCCATAAATGCAAAAATAAAATAATAATTTTTTTTAAAAAATTGTTTCTTTAGAAAAGCATATCAGAATGAGAAATCGAATTGTTTTTCGAGCAAAATGTTCTGCCAAATTTCGCAGTTAACATTTTTATGAACAAAAATTTCTGAAAAACATTAAAATCACTGTATATTTAAAAAAATTCTATCACAATAAAAATTTATTTAAAATAAGTGGTATGTAACAAACACTATTACTCACTAATTGTTCTAAAAAGACTGAATAATAAACTAAAACAAGAATTTTTTCGTTTAATAAGAATTTCCTCAAATAGAGACCTAGAAATAGTTCACTCTTACTCCAAAACACACATTATCTTTGTAGACATTTGAGGTACTGAACTTTATCAGAGAACATGACAAAATGCCAATTTTTTTCCTCATGATATCATTTTTTATTTTATTTAACACAAAGTCCTTTTGAATTATGCCTAGGGAGAGGTCCTTTGTGGTGCTTCTGACTTTATTGTTAAGTCTGTACTCATATAGAGCGTCCTTTTTTCCTTCATTTTTTTTCGAATTTCATGTCACATATTTTAGTTTAACAGAACTTTATTTACAAAATGTGATGATATTGGTAACGAATAGACCCAATTATTTTCCATTATATATTATTAAAAATTGTATTTGAAATGAAAACCCCTCTATCAATTCCTTTAGTAGCGCAGTACTTTTAGCCTGATCTGATCCAAGCAGTGACATAAACATTTTTCGGCACCTGCGCGGTTGGAATTAATCTGTTCGCATCAAGAGTTAATAATTCCATTTTGGATGCTTTTTGCAAAAAGAAATTGATACTGTTAGATAGATAAATATGCGTATTTAATTCAATGGATCAGTGATATCATGTACATAATTTGATTACATTTGTAGTAGATGCCCAGTCAGAATTAAAATCAATTTTGAAAGATTATTTTGATTAGCTTGCCCAAAGAACCTTGGTTTCTAGTTCATCACTTTGCTACTATTCTGATAAATATGTGAAGGATGAGAGACAGAAACAGCACCAGAAAATTATTTACTTGAAATATATGCAAAACAAATTGCATTTTTATAGAAAGTATATTATTTGTTAATGGAATATCTAGATGAAAGTATTTAATTGAGATTTAAAACAAATATAGAGCATATTTATAGATATATTATATAAAAGTATATACTCATATGTAATTCATAAAGTTTTTTAACTAAATGATCTATGACATTTATAATCAATTAATGTTAAAAGAAGCTGAAAATAATTAAAATTTTATAGAATGAAAAAAAAAGCATTTCACAAAAGTAAAAGGAAAATATATTTTAAATTCAAAACTAATAACCCATTGCTTGCCTCCTTTCTTTCAAAATGTTTTATTGAATATTAAAATGCAAAAGTCACGTTGTAAGAAAGTGTGTCTAATATAGTTTTTGGAAGTCAACGGTAGTTTTCCTGAACTAGATACAAAAGACTTGGGCCTGACAACATTCTGAAAAATTTCCAGGAATCTGTCGGTTTATTTGGCTATTCCTTTTGAAATAAGTAAACTAAAGCTTGCTTTAGTACTCTTTCTGCCATTAACTTGATGGTTTGTCACTAGATATTTCTGGTGTGAATAAGCAAACCATGATGTATTTGTCATTGAGCCTAAAGCTTTTCTAACATAATGATCAAAGTTGAGCAAGGCACGTCCTGACTTCTTCAGAAGTGCTGGAATATTTCTTTCACTATTTAGACAGTTTTTATGTGAATGAGTTTTTGTTTTAAAGCGAAAGTATATTTGTAATCATTTCACATTCTGTATCATGCAGTTTTGGATGATGCTTACACCTAGAGAGAATTTAATTTTGTCTGGTGCATCAAAACACCAGTCTGGGACAAGTGGTGAGATCTTTAGAGGATGTATTTCTCAAGGCAATGTTCAGAAAAAGAGAGGGTCCAGAGATGCCACAAGGATTTTAACAAAATACGTCAATGGCACCAAGCATCTTCAGGCACAAGCATTAGTTCATTTAGGGGAATAAGGGAAACGGATTGAAGAATAAATGCGCACAGTTTTGAAGGTTTTCAAAAGTACTGGGATAAAGAGTTCATTTTGTTCTGGTTTAGTAGACCAGTAAGTCTCAATTACTGATATGTATGAGTAAAATAATATATTAATATATAGTTCATTTGAAAACATGAGTAAATGAATTTGAGAAATGATAACATTTTGAGTAAAAGAGAAGGAAAAGAAAAGTTCATCATCCAGATTACAGTAGCCTTATCAAAAAATTCCTTTTTTTGGGTAATTGCGTTTTGCCATTACATCTGCTTATATTCTATGTCTTTTAATATCTAATAATAAATTACAAATATTTTGCTTTATTTTAGAGACATTCTCTCATTCCCTCTTAAAAAATTATAAATTTGATTACTAAATTAATGACTGGTGGTCCCAGTCTTCACTCTGCATATTAAAATGGGGCTTAAAATAATTTTATTTTGAATAAGTTAAAACATACTTGTATAAAATTTAATATTTGTATTTCTCCTTTTCTTTAATTCTGAATTCTGAATTTACCTTAATCAGAATACTGAATTAGAAACATGGTAAAAAATAAAGTAATGATTCTTCCATTTGCCAAAAGCATACCAGGCTGGTTTAATTATCAGCTTGATTTTGTTTCACATTTCAATTGATCTCTGAATATATATTTAGTGCTTAACACTTTGCAAAAAAAATAATTCAGAATAATATTTATTGTTTTGATTAACTTTGAAACTAAATTCAGTCTGCAAGTTAGGTTTTCCATCATATTATGTTTCAAATAAGGGTATTAAAAAAAATTATTGGATTCGCCTGAAAATCTGGTCTTAAACAGAAATATTCTATCGAAACAATATTAATTTGAAAATGTACCTGTAATTTTAATATCAATACAAAAAAGTTTATACTTTATTTAAAGACAAATTCTTCCTTTGGTAAGACTCACTAAATGATAATGGAGCAGGAAGAAAAAGTGGTACAGATAAAATGAAGTTGATAGGATTTCTTTCACCGCCGGTCAGTGTTTTGAGAGGGTGTATAAAAAAAGACTGAACTGAGTTTCCTGATTCATCGAAGATTTTGAGTAAAACGAAAAGTTTCTCTTTTTTTTGTTTGAAGTTCGTCTCAGATTTTCACCTCTAAATTCGTCGAATAAGTTTTATATTATTTTCCATTCCTTGAAATTCATAATGTCAATAATTAGAAGTTCAACATTTTATGAAAAAATGAATACAATGTTAAAAAGACTTGAAATGTGGCGGCAATTTAACGTCGTCCTCCTAAACTGACATCAAGGGTATTGTAATCGCACCCTAACAAAAGTAGCTTCATGATTTTGATCCTAATGCTTATACCGTCTGTTGTTTAGATATCTGCACTGCCCTGTCCGGGGATTTATATGTTGGATGATGGTAATGAATCTTTCCTTGAAAATCAATGCCTTTCCGCCGCAGTTCTTCCTTTAAAGTAATACTGCATTCTGCCTGAGACGAATTGTTCATCTCTATAGCTGCTGCTGTCAGCCAGCAATGAATAAAAAATAAGCCTTTACATCTTGTTTTGCAGACAGTAATATTGCGATGGAGTTTAATCGCAAAATAAAAAAATGCCCATTTCTCAAAGTCAATTATAGATTAAAACGCCTTACCTCCCTTATATCAACATTTAAGTATTTCACCATTTTATTCATTCCTATAAACCTATCATACTAGGAAAAATTCCTTTCAACACGGCGCCTACTGAACCTGGAAATTCACACTTTGTATTCTTATTTACACACAGACAGGTTCAAATTATTCGTCTTGGGTCCTGATTTCTTTTGTTTTCCCAATTCTTGATTTATGACTCCATCCTTCTGCCTGCCTCATAGCAGAGATTATGCATGCCCTTCTGTTTAAAAAACAGATTCTAGAAACCTGAGGGGAAAATATTATAACACATAAAGCACTCTGATCTCATTGGGGTACGCAAAATAAAAAACTCCATAAAATCCACTATTGTGCTCGTGTATTGTTTTATAAGAAAATTTATGTTTCAAATTTGTCTTTCTGTTGTTCTGTTGGGAAAATATCTCTTAGTGGGAACCCATCACAGGAAGTAAATAAGTGACAGTATACTCATTCCGGCGGAACACTTTTTACTGCATGCGATGTGGGTAACAAAGAGAGTATTGTGTCTCATGTACCTGGCAACCTGAGATTTTGAGAATCTGTCACTAGGACCTTTAGACTCCAGTGAGCTGGAAAAAACAAATTTTAAATTATGTCTGTCTGTCTGTCTCAAGTAGGAGCCAAGGAGAAATAAAAACGGCTGAGCTAGGGATTAAAGGGTATATTGCCTTGCATAGTATTTCACAATTTTAAATTAAACCTCTACCATGTATTTGCCTTTCATCATTCATCTGTCCGTATCAGGCGGAAAGGATAACCAAAAACTTAAATAACTAGATGATGGAAAAAATTTGTTGGCTTTACTATCAGAATGTGTAGGTCCTGTATCAAATACAACTATATCCGTCAGTAATGACTCATCTGCCTTGGCCTGGCACCGCATGTCAGGAGTACATTTAGAATTCTAAAACTAAATGACTTAGATAAGTCTGTACCTGACAGGCTGGTCAAAGCTTGGCTACACCAAAAGTCATGTTAGACAGCATTCTGCATGCTCAGGCTGCATTCCACCATTCATTGAAATGGCTCCATTGAGGATTTGCAAAAAAATGACTAACTACAAACATATCACTTATCTCCAATCGATCAGCGTGAGCTTCCCACCCGTCACTTCATCCGGATGTTAAACCATACTACTGTGTTCTCACTCTTTAAATGTGCAGCTGTCCGTTAAAATAACCTTCATTTAAATATCGATACTAACCATAACATTTACTACCTTAAGCCTATTATGTATCCTAAATCAGAACTAGACTATCTAATGATTTCCCTGACAAGCATCCCTTTTCCCAATGGAAATGAAACTGGATTTCATTTTAGCTGAATAAGTCATTTTAAAGCATTCTACTAATTCTTAATCTTTTCTATAGATAAATTACAAAAAAATTTTAAAATTTTATCTGAACTTTATTACATCACGTTTGAAGATATTATTGGTTATTTCACACTTTCACACCCTTGTCATTTGCTAAGGAAAAAAAAGGCCTCTTTCTCTATAAATCAGATAAACGAAACCAAAACAAAAATATCTAAATGGGTACCACCATTCTTTTCCTAAACACACCATCGAATCTGCATCCATTGAAAGATTCACAACGTTTAAATATCTGTAATTTCTGACGATTCAACAGAAAAAATGTGAATGTTAAATATCGTAATGGTCACCAGCAATTAAAATATTTGTAACGCCAGTGTGCAGCTTCCCGTATTGACAGATGACCGTGGTCATATGCCGATTACAGTGCGCGCAATTTTCTAATATAGGTTTGAAAGAATTATAAACAATTACCTAAGCACAGTCATAGTTCAGCTTTAGCACATTATCGAAATTATTACCTAAATCTTTCAGATTTTTATATTCGTAGCTATTATTTTATACGTGAAAGACCACCACGTTATAAAACAGTAAAGTGGCAAATTAAAGCTCGATGATTAAATGACAGGGCATTTTAAAAATGGCATGGTGATTTACCGCTGCTGTAGAGTTCAAGAAAGGAGAATAGCTCCAGCCTAGTCGTCACTAAATCACTGAAACTCTACTTTTTTTTTGCTACCTAATACATATCCTCCTGTTTGAAAAGTGAACAATGCTTTATCCACTTTCATCTAAGAAGCATAAAATACTTATATGGCTGTTATGGATCTAGAATTTTGTAAATAAAATTGAGTAAAGTTTAATCCAGATTGGTATTTTGAATTTATAGTTCATGACTGATTGCTTAACGTCAATGACGGCGAGACTTGTAATAATAAGAAACTATGTTTCATGGAAAATGCAAATATTAGCCTTTTAGTTTTAGAAATTTTCATTGTTTTTCTTGCAGGTGACAACAAATTGAATTGCACCTACCGTTTATTTATTTATCATCCAAACTGATGCAATTATCCAGAGGGTAAGGCTCTTAATGTAATGTTGGGAAGAGCATACTAAAATAATTTATAAACCTTAAAAAAATTCAAAATAAAAATACAAAGAAAAAATACAATGACATACAGAAGAGACAAATAGACATATATTTATATGGTTCAAAATAATGTATTTACTAATTATTCAGGGGAACCAGTCTCCCCAAAAAAAAAAAAAAATGAAAGTTCAAATAAACTAACATGCAAATATTAATTTAAAATTATGCTTAAGAGAGATTAACAAAATTTTTCGAAGGAATACCGCATCCTGAATTAGTTAAAAAAAAAAAACACCTAAAAATTTTAATTCTAGAAGTTAAAGAATTCAGATACTGCCCTTGGGTAAATTCAAATCAATTCTGACTGGTAATCATTGAATTTATTGATCCATCCTCATTTACCTCTCTCAGTTTAAACGAAAACAAGCTATAAACAAATGCTTCAATAAACTATGTGAATTAAAGTAATCCTGTCCCAGGTTTGCGGTCGTGGATGCGAATGCTGTAAAGGCCGCCAGTTTTGTCGTAAATTGGCTGCCTTTGTGCCCTTCCGGAATGCGCTCTCTCAATTTGGTCCACGTAACACCAATCCTTTGACTGGTCATATGACCCGTCATCATGCAGAAACCTATGATACATATGATATATTTCATTCCTCATATACACTTACTTTCGATTGGCAATCCGCTCTTCATCCACTGATTTTGAATGAGCTATTTGCAAAATTAAAAGTAAAATATTTACTATACTACTTCCCGACCGTCACTCATCTGGAGAAAGTTATATTACATAAACGGTTACTTTACTCTGTGAGTTATACTGATTTCCTCTCCAGAGATGAATTGATGCGTCTAAATGCCACCTGTTTCTCCACATTTGAACTATATTATGATTAAACACTTTGTGTTTGTTAAAATTGTCATTTAAATAATGTATTAATGCGCAAAAATCACAATTGCAGATAACAGTATTAGGATTCTTAGTTATTAGACGTTTTAGAAAAATTTCTTCCCTGTTATCTGATCACAATATTGCAGGTACTTTATTCTTAAATCAAGTCTTTAAAATTACTCTATAGAATGAATGATATGCTTACAGTGCTTACAATTATTTTATACTCAACTCATTAAAACTGGAGATTACTATCATGATATTATATTTTTATCAGAACAATATATTACCTCAAATTTAAGATATGTTTTTTTTCTATGATAATTACTCCCTTGATTTTTTCATAAAAGGTATGTAATTGTAATAGTTTCGGTTACTTTATCAAGGAAGGACTTGAATGTAGGTAAGCGATGGAATAATTTACCACAACTTTTTTAGTTTTATTTATTAATATAGATACCCTTGCTAACATGACTCTAAAATAGGGTTGGAAATGTTCTGGGTGGTAAGTAGTTTGTCAAAATTTCCATGGACCAAGGGTAAAAATGCAAAAATAGATATGTGTGTTCAAACTGGAGCAATACACAAATCGAAGCAACAG